>DVXP01001969.1:0-13672 GCA_018235645.1 Junonia grisea | reverse complement strand
CCTCTACGTGTTGGCTTCGGCCCCACGCACGCCTCCCAAACGTCCGGGACACTGTTGGCCCGTGATCTGGTACAGTAGTAAAATAATATATTTTATCTTAAGTACTTACTTCTTTAACTTCAATAGGCTGTATCGTTTCGGGCGGAGATTTCGCAATACCGTTGGTTGTAGGCACTTCGTTTGCCTTTTCCTGGGGTTGTTGCTCGGGCGTCCTTGTGAACAATTTCACAGCTTTCGCCTTCAAGTCTTTAGGATGAGGTGTGTTCTGACGCACAAACGGTGTCTGAAAAACAAGAATATTTTAACATTCCGATGGAAAATACTTTGAACAGTTTCTAATAAATGAATATAGATAAAAAAATGTCGACTTGAAAAATACATGCACATGCTAATCTGCAGTTGTTATTAAAAAAAAAACTTCAGTCCTTTAAAAATAATTAATCACTTAAAAGCTTAAAAACTAAGAAGTAAAATTTTTAGCAACATTATATTTGATTAAAGCCGCACAGTTGCCTAATGCAACTTCACCTCAATCTTGTTTTGTGCATGAATAACAAAAGTATAAAACAAGCATATTTAGAAATAATATTTTGCTGGCATTCTAGACAAACTCAAAATTCCACAATATCGTGAAAATGTTTTTTCGGTAATTTGTGTTTTATAAAATGTAATGGTTATATTTACAGTCTATTAAAATAATGTGTTTTATGTATCGATGATGAGTCTCACTGTGGCATGAAAAAAGCGATTTTTATTTCGATATATTTTTGGTCGTGTGTACGGAGAGCTAATGTGACAACTATCAAAAATTCTAATTGGTATTTGACCTATTAAACGCATTACGTTAATAAGACTACGCGACGTGAATCACAGGATATGATATCACACGCTACTTCACCTCTGCGGCAAAACGACGCGCCTCTCGGAATCCAGAGCGATCCATCATAAGTGCAGTGCAAATAGTGCTACGTGTTCTAGAAAAACTTTCGTAAAAATTGCTCGAACAAATCTACGATTGTTTGGAAGTGTTGCAAACTGAGCTAGAGATCTAGATATGTGCTTTTCGTATCCTTTAAAGGTTTATAGTTTCATATCTATTGTGTAGTTATTTACAGCATGCGATATTATTAAATTGTACTGTTTGAAATAGGCAACTATGATCATGAATTAAGTTTTTACAGTGATGTTAGAAATAGTAATGTTTATGTGACATGAAAAACTATATCAACAGCTCTTAAAATAAATGTGATGCGTAACTAATTTAATCTAAATAATATCATTTTATCTTGATACAGTTCATTCTACTCGCAGCGACAAAACAACTAAACCTTGATAAAACAAAGGACCAAGAAGGCTCAGTGGGGGCAGCAAATAGAGCGTAACTGGAGTGCAATCACTGAATCTCTGTTAATTGTAGCTTTACAGTTATAACGAGGCAAAAAATGCTAAATTTTCACGTCACTTACGGAAATGTTTTTTTTAATATTATCTTTTAAATAAAACTGTTTACTTAACATAATTTCGTGTTTAAAAAAATTTAAATGAAAAGGACCGTTTTGTATGTTTTGTTAACGGTAGTAATGTGTTTGCACTCCATTCGCACGGCCGGTGTACCTCAGCGAGGTTAGTAATAGAGGAGGAGAGTCTCTGCAGGGACGTCCTCCGCTGTGTGGTAACTAGCTTGCGGACTACGTCTAACGGCCGCCTCAGCCCTAGCATGGTTTGTGCGCTGAAGAATGAATCGGACGGTGTCGTCTCCTCACTGTCCTCGTGTAACGATGCGACCTTGAATACAAACACTTCATTGTCCCATGTTAACTACTCTAGTCCGCGTTACGATCCAGGAAGTACAGTTTACAGGCTATTTTCTGTTTCAGAAGCGACAATGCGTGGGCGCACACAAACGGAGTTGACATCAGCCGTATAATTTTTTAAATCGCCTTGAAATATAAGCATTGTTGCCGTATTGAGTTTCATTTATCCTGTTTATTATTACCATATTACAATACACAGCCGTTTTATAATACAGATTAAAATCGAAGCCTATTATAAATATAGTTATTTGTTAGTAAAGCAAAGTAAAGAAAATAGTTATAATTTTAATAAAAATCATAAAATGGTAGAGGCGATGATTCATAGATTGCGATGTTAATTGACGGTATTTCTCTATGGATATAATTATATAGAACATACGTATTTTTATATTTTTATGACTAAGAGTCAAATCTTCAAATTAGTTAATTTTTCGCAAGATTTTATTAATCTTTTTGTATACCCTTAGAGTTACAGCAAGATTGTCAGATTACAACTTTTATCTTGGCTTAATGCAGAGATAGCGTAAAATATATTAACATTCAGATAACGGCGCATTACTGCGAGAATGTAGAATTATACACGTTAAAAGCGACAGAAGTTTGTTCTCATTTTTAAATGTACTGAATTATATTAAAAAAATCTTTCAAAGGCTCAACCACCTGTTTGTTTTTATATACATATATAATATTTCACTTTTACAATAATTAACAATTTTAAATAACTATGAAAAAATTATAAAATCAAAAGTATTATGTAAAATTAGAATATTAGCCAATATTTTAAATTAAGCCCAAACCTTTTACATTACTCGATGTAAATTAATACATAACATGCAATTAAAATAAAACATAAACCAATAAAGTATAGCAATTTTATTACTAAAATAATATAAATAAATAATAATAAAGCTTACAATATAAACACAGCTTAATTGTTATTCGAATACAATTTCACTTTGCATTAAAATTCAAAGCTTTTATCTAAAGTTATGTACAATAATATAATACTGGTTAAATTCGTGATTATTCCAACGCCACTAGTATCGTACTCAAAGCTAAATATGCCCTTTGCCTTGAACATAAAGTAAATACATTGTCTCTAAGCCAATTCCTCGCTTTCCTACATTGGTATCTAATACTCAAATTTAAATCACGGCAACAAATCCGAATATCGCAGTGTAACATTCTGGAAGAATTCCTGTAACAGTGAAGTTTCCTTCTAGTAAGAAAAGGGCAACAGCATAGGCTCACCTCTTTCGCTTCGGGAACGTCTTCGGTAAACTTGACAGATATCGTTCTCGATGCTTCTTTCTCTTCCCAGTCGTCGTCTGAATCACGGTCCCTTGATAATGTTGATTCTGTTGGACATGTGTTATTTCATGATAAAATAGTGTAAATTGTAAGTGTTGACATGTATACTGGATGAGACAGGACAACATTGCATTGGCGCTAACGACACAACACAGACAAGAAAAAAATATTTATACATACTTCTCTTTAAGTCCAAGTAGCCTAATTTATATAAACAAATTAATTAATTTTGAACGTTTTATGAAATCAATTTGGACAACTTTTTTATCCTTGACAGTATACTGTTTGTATGACATTCAATAAAATGTAAGTTTAACACAAATAAAAATAAATAAATAATTATATCTAAATTATTCAACATTTACAAAATATGAAATGAAAAGTGTATTTATAATATGAATGTGAAAAAGCAGCGTCGTGTATTTGTTTTCTAATAAAGTAAAATAGTAAATAAATATCGAAGGCTCTATATTACTTACCTCGTATTCTATCAAGCTCTTGTGACTGTGAATTAAATCTGTGTTCCCTGAACCAGGTGCCACTGCCGACCTCTGACGTATGATCCAACTCTATTCGTGGTGTGACAAGTGGCAAAAGTGACTTTTAGTATGTACACGGCAAAAACAAAACAAACACCGGTCTGTGACTACTTACAATTCACCAATAACATATATGTGTACAAAATTAAATCCAATAACAATATATAAAAAAATACAAAAATGGTATTAGGTTTGTTTCGAACCTTATACCTACACCGATTGTAAATGGTCACAGACCCCTTGCACAATTAAATAAAAAGCACAAAAAAGCAAAATGCGAAGGACCACATATACAGTCACGATTAAAGGTCACATACAGTCGAGTAACACATTCGGCAAACATACAAAATGATACATTTGTAATGTTTTACGAGGATCTTGTGTTTATTGCTCGTAAAGATAACTCCATCGTGACACATTTTTTCAAATGTCTACTCAGTGCATTTAAGATTTTTAAAAGAACAGAGAGGAATTTAAAAGAAATTTTATACAAGAGTCTTTTACAAAATATGTACTCAGCTTTTATGGCATATCCATAACTTATTTGGAAGAAAATAATAAAAACTCCGTTCTTTCAATTATAATAGTGTAAGCTGATTCACTAAAAGCATAATCATAAGTATACGATGATGTTGCTAACATATAATATTTAATATTATTGAGATTTTAGATATACATAGATATAGCCCACTATATCACTTTAAAATCAACATCACCATAGTACTATGATTATAAACAGCACCGAAAGCGAAACCTCTTTGGTACTCCATTTGTCCGTACAATCAGTCATACCTGGTTGTTGCGTGTAACTCAGCTGAGGCAGTAGGAAGCAAGTCAGTACATTCTCTCCTGTGGTCTCATCCCGATCAGTTTGGAAGGTCAAGAGAGGCTGGGCCTGGTTCTCAGATAGCCAAACCGCCTTCAGTTCCAAATTTACTAATGTGTATGGTAAATACTGTAATCTAAAAATTATTTAAGCACATTAAATATCATTAGTTTGAAGCGACTTAAGTGACATATAAAAATGTAAAATAAAGAGAAAGAAGTATTTAATGTGATGAATAAATGATATCTAACAAAATTTTCTTCTTCTTCTTCTTTTCAGAAGGTACATATAATTATGTGTATAATAGAAAAATGAAAAAAGGTATTAAGATCAATATTACTGAGTACCAATTAATTAGTTAATTTATAATTTACCTCTGCGGAGACGAATTCTTAAAAGCGAAAGAATAAAATAAAGCAGATAAATATAAACGCAGACTAGGTATGTGAAATATCACTAAAGAGATTTACAGAATCGTTTAACTAAAAAAAAAAACTATTTAAAGTCAATTCCTAGTAAGAAATTTGATTATAAATCTACCTGTTCCCGCTGACATCTAGAACGTGGAGGGATTTACAGTTTCCGAGTTCGTTCGGTAATTTCGTTAACTTGTTGTCTCGCAAGCTTAGGACTCCTAGTAACGTCATATTGCCAATTTCCAAGGGAATTTCACCTAAGGAATTTCTATCGACGTTCAATACGGTCAACTCTTTGAGATTACCAATTGACTTAGGCAGTTCCATTAAGAAATTCTCTGTTAGAATAAGCTCTTGCAGATTAGTACACCTGGAAAATAATTATAATCAATAATATTTTGACTATTACAAAAACGCCAATTTAATGTAAGGAACTAAGAAATAAAGTACCAACCTTCCTACGTTTTCATTTAATGTATGTAATCTATTTTGGTCCAGTTTCAATATAGCTAATTTCGATAAATCACCAATACCGTTCGGTACTGTTTCAAGCATATTTTGAGACAGATGTAGATCCGTTAGGGACATAAGACCGCCGATTTCTTCTGGAATTTTTTCTAATTTGTTTTCGCTAACATCCAAGCATATTAAAGCTTTTAAATTGCCAATTTCCGAAGGCAAATATTGCAGCTTGTTATGGTCTAGCCAAAGTTCTTGCAAGGCCGGCAGCTCACCAATAAATCCGGGCTAGAATACAAATAAACCATTCAAATTATTAAGTCTCACTGTACACAATTTCATTACATATTAAAAAAATAGTAAATTAATGTTACCAGTTCCTCAATCTCATTATCGCCAAGATCTAATCTTTCTAATTTGGTGAGATTTTTCAGCGATTCAGGCAACGATTTAAGCAGGTTTTCTCTCAACTCCAATGACTGGAGAGACACCAAACTGAAATAAAGAAAAAATAATAGTTTATTAATTAGTTTTTATGACATGATATTGTGTTGTATAAAATCATACATGATATGATAATTATTATATTGTAAAGACAGTGATTTGAAAAGTCAATGTTTAAACGGCGAGACGTGATGACGCACTAATTTTCAAAAGTATTATTACTAATTGACAAGGTATTTCTCCTAATTTCCTTGGTGAATGAGGAAGAAAAATTCATAGATGGCCCTTTTTTCACAAATAGAGATTTATAAAAATTAATTTAAAAAATTGAGATTTTGCACAAAAATAATAAACTTGTTATCTGTAGTAGCAAATTCCAATGCATTTTTTATTTTAACCTTAAAGCAATTCGAGTACCTGAGGTCTAAACTTAGTGCTAAGTTTTTCACGTGATAAGCATACCAAGTTGTGACAAACATTTAATGAGCATAAAAATACAATGGATGACTAACGCGAGATCAGTTTTCATTGTAATGCACCCATACAAGGTTAACTGGGTAAGTGTATAATTCAAAACTTATTATTCAAGTTAAAAGGAACAATACTTAAGTTACGCCTGTGCAATAAACATCTTACAACGTCATAAGTACACCTATTCTAGTTTAATGTTTAACAATAAGAATTATAATTAAGCGTGACAAATACAAGAAAATGTGTAGAAAAAGATATGAGGTATTTGCTTTCGCGCATAAATAGCAGCGAGTATAGATTGTTTTGCAGATATAGTTTAAAAATATCAATCACTAATAATATATTCAGAAGACAGATGTTTTATTGCCATGTAGCACGTTAGGTACGTTACTCTTAGAAATCTGTAAACTTTACAATACGAACATAGAAAGAATTAATACGTTCCAATATTTTCTACGCAAAGTTGGAAAAGTCTTCCAAAAATCTTTCTATCTTATAGTAGAAAAGGAAAAAAAAGATCGTTCATTGTAACATACAAATACAATAATCGTTTACTGTTAGTGCGCTGCGCTGTTTCATGTTAGGAACCTTGACGCATTCCTAAGCAGATGTCAAAGTACTTAGTGATCCATGCTTGCTGCTTACTAAACACGCTCAACGATGAATCATACGTCATGGTCAAGCGTATGAACCATTATTTCAAGTTTTGGACAAGTATTCGTTACGTCGACTCGCCTAATTCTAAATTTAGCCATGATAATAATTTTTTCTCGGCATCACGATAAACCACAATAACAATCGTAAAGCCTGCTGAGTATGAAAAATTAGGTTTATCGCTGCAGTTAAAAGGCGTTAACTTAAGAATAACGCGCCACTTGTAGCTGCACTCTGCTCTTTAACTTAATGGTTTTCTCAATTAATTTTTTTCCAAAGAATAACGGTGTCAGGTTTTTAATTTAATTCATTAATTACGAGTACTGCAGCTTAGCTTTGATTTTTTTATAATGTACCAAACTAAGAAAATAATGTCCTAAGAAAATATTTCATATATTTTTTTCTATGATTGTTATTTATTATAGTAGCAAAGTTGTAATAAAAGAATAACAGGTGAGATAAGAAGCCGGCTGTCCTGATAACAGACAGCCGCCGAGGCACGCCTCAATCGTTTATCATGTATTGTAACACTTTCCTTTATTTCGTTAATGTGGAAATAATAACCTTTTATTTTCAGCACATAACACCATATGAAATACTTAAAAGGAAAATGTTAAAAACTTAAATGAATACGCAGTTCACCTTGGCCATTTTAAATTTAACTTAAGGCTACTGTTGTACTGTAAATACGTGAGAAATTGTATAGTCTTATTGGGTTAAACCGAGCTATAAGTCTTTCTGTACACTCCCTTTGTTCAAACCACTTGAGATGAACTAGAAAAGGATGAGCTGCTTGATGGGCTATTAAATCCCTGAGACGACTTCTTCAAAAATCGATGTAAGCATTTTCGAAGTAGAACGCAAAAGTTTTATACTGGTTTCTGACCTAAATGCCAAAGGGCATAACAATATTTGAAGTGTTGTATTAACAACAATGACCGTGGAATAGTTTGTGATTAGTCAACAGTGACCACTAACAGACTCAACTCAACGTAATATGACTCTTTGGGAACTCATCGATATTATCTAAAAAGACTTAAAAAAAAGCTTCTTAGAATCTCTTCTCATCTATCTTTAAGTACAATCTTACCTGTTGTTGAAGGGTTTGTATCTTGAAACATAACTTGTTGCACAACAAATTTTAATTTCTTCCGGAGACATTTAGTATAGCAACAAACAAATTACAATAGAAAACTAATTAGGAATTAAACATTTAAATAGCAAAAAAACTATGTCGAACACTATTCATTATTATTTGGCAACAAAATCTCAGGTCATTGCTCTATTCTTATATAATATTATTCTCAGAAAGGTACGCCCTGGTCTGTAGCTTTCCACTCGACTTTCGCTTTCATCACGAACTAGAACTTTGTCCTTATCTGAAACCTATATAAAAGTAACAGCATAATTAAGAGATTAAAACTTTTTCACTCAATACTTTTTGTTCGTCACTGTCTGCTTGAAAATTTACATTGACGAACTTATTTTGTAATCAGTTTTTTTTTTAATTAAAGTTAAAAATCCGATGTTGAATTTATAAACTCGTTAGATTAATCTGTAAACTTTTCTCCTATCACAATGACATTTTTATGAAAACGATATTGCCAGCTCTACTTGTGAAAGACAAAGAGACACATTTGTAGGTACATAATACATGTAAAAATATATTTTGCGGTTTCAGCTTATTTCTATCTACTTACTTATAATATGTTCCTCGGGGTATCATCTATCATTAAGATGTTATATTCCTTATTAAATAGTAAGAACTAATCTGTACTATTATCATCAAGTTGAAAACTGTGTGTATGAAAATAATAAAATCAAATATTACTCGACCGAAAAAATAGTTCGTCTATTAGGTCAGGAAGTAAACTGGTTAATTATAAAATGAAGACGTGTCACCAATAATACACTAAACGATAACATAACAAGGGGATGTTCAGAAAAGCACTTTTATGGACTCTATCCCCAAATTTAAACTTTGTTAATATTTTTTGTCATACCCTTAGGTAACAATACCACAGTTTTTAACTATTTACCGTATATCATTGTAAGTTTTAATTTGATATCGATTACATAAAACCTAAAACCTTCCCCAATTTTATATCACGCCTAATAACTTTACTTTTTCCTTGAGTATAAACTTTTCAGTGTGTTTTTAATAGCACGCAATATATTTTATGTTAGATTTAACTTAAAGCAAAATATAAAATATCAGATCAGATTGACCCTTTTGAGAGTCAAATGCCTCAGGCAATCAATTTGCTTAGAAAGCTATTTAAGTTTACGTAACTATAAAAGTCCTTTCTGATTGACTTAACATATTTTTATACACATAACCTACACATTCCATTAAATAATTAAATTAATTTACTTTATAAAGTCTAGGTGACAGATGTGTTGGTAACATTCGCCGATAATAACGCAGTTATTTTTATAGACACGATTACGTGTACCGGTTGCAATGTCGTCGTGCTAGTTGTTCTCATTGGGCTCACCTGCCGAAATCGCTGGGTAGACTGGTGAGTGACATATCATTGAGGCCGAGGACGGTGAGCGCCCGCAGCTGACTGAAACCGGCCGGCAGTCGCGGGATGGGGTTACTGCTGAAGTCCGCGATCTGTAGGGCACGCAGCTTCTTGATATCCTCCGGTATGTCAGGAATGTCTGAAATAACACAATGGAATACTCAAAATTATTATATTAAAAGCTGTAGATATAGCACTTGTTGTTGTTACTGTTAAGGACTGTTAGTTAAACCGTAATTATTCTACGCACATTTTGCATGTGCCATGTACATATTGTTATTGCCTAACATTTATAAGATAAATGTTACATCATGTCTGATTATCTCGAATTCAATGACTATTTAGTGTAATCGTTATTTGACACTAATTTAGTGTAATCGTTAATTTGTTCTTATTTCAAAGATTTGGCGAAGCTTTAGCAAACGTTTTGGGGTAATTTAAAAAATCATAATTAATTTCAATGTTTCGGGTTACATAAAAAAATAAAGCAAGCTATTAAGTAGTAGTGTGAGTCTGCTACTGACGTGTTGTGACAAGAATTATTACCTATTTGTCTTTTTCCTGTTTACTGCGCATATAAATACAGACTCATTAAAACGCATACATACACAGATACTCGATGAAAATATTTTACAATAATTAGCTAAATAAGACGGACACTGTATATAATTTTAACGTATTTTATTTGTTCTTCTTTTTTCTTTTGTTTTGGCAAATGCCAACCAAAAGTTGGCAAAACGTTTTTATTAAAACTGCTTGTACGACTTTTAGGGTCGAACAAAAAAAATTAAAACCTATAGTAAAACGGGGTTACTTTGACTTTGCGGGTTACTTTGGCAGCTTTTGGATCTTGTATTTCTTGCGGAAGTTTTTAAATTTTAATAATCACTAATTAAAAAGCGATTTGCAAAGGCGTTTAGGCTCTTTTAATACCCCTTAATTAAAGAAGAACAAACAACGCTCCTAAATCTTGCAGTCTTCAAAACTGTCAAACTAACCCCGACTATTGTTACCTTTGACTTCCATATCAATATAATGCTATGTTATAGTAATCCCAGTAGGGGTTAGATTGACACCTTTTTAAATAAAATAAAATTAAAAAAATTAATACATAATGGCACCAGTAAAAAGTTTAAAGTGAAAGGTTCTATTGGTTGAATAAGCTAGAGTAAGCTCGAATTAACGTCTTATATTTTTGTAAAATCAAGAAAAACCTTTCCAAATATGTCAAAGTAACCCCGGTTTACGGTGTATGTTACCTGTACGGGGGAAGTATACGATAAAAGTCGTGTAAGCTGAAGTTTCTTAGTGTGTGGTCCCAACATCAGCTTTGGCTTTTAGGTTCTGAACTTAATTGACTAAAATATACTTAACAATCCTTTTGGGTAAATTTAGGGTCTCGGAAAGTTTTTCATTTTGTAGTTACATAAGAATCTCTATGTTAATAAAAAATATAATTTAATCCGCGATGGCAGCATTGTGACGAATAATATCTCAAAGTTCATGTTGCAATGATTTTGTAACAACAAGAGACGAAATCAAATACGGTGTCTCTTCATCGATTTGGAACGAGTTAATTTCATAAATTATACGGTATTGTATTGCATTGTAATAAATACACAAAAATTTTACTTAAATGAAAGTATAACATTACAAATAGATATGCTCTATTTTTTTTATTCTTGCATCATTTGCAATATTAACCTTTTAATTGAAACAGGATCTAATAGTGTGAGACCTTCGAAGGTCAAAACTGGGGTAATTAATTGGCACATGGACACGTAAACACTGCGGTTCACAAAATAATTTACAATTGTTCAATGTTACAAAACGTTAATCTAAACACTGTAAGCTCTGAGAACAAGGTCAGACGGCCGAAACATATAACAAACAAATTATGATCATTCTTCCTAATACATATTTCATCATATATTTTTAAAACCATGAAAATGAAAATTTATATATGATTTTTATTTATATGGATTTTTTATTGATTACGCAATCAATAAGAAAAATTCAGAACGTTAATTTTTGTTCATGAACATGCCATCGCAGTCTTTATTAAATCTCTGAAAAATTTATGATTGCCAGCAGTTATTGGCTTCAATTGGAAACGAGTGGATGATAAAAATACAACTATTAAAGCGACAGCCCACTTTATTGCGCACACCATTATACAAGTTTGGTATATATGTAGGAATGTACATATATAAAAAGTACTAATATATAAAATGTTTTTTTACAGACATATTTTTAATGTTGTAAAAAAACCTTTAAGAGGTAAGTAAGGGATTCTAATTCACCAAAGTGCTTGGCATTGAACACAGTTTAATGTTTCAAACAGGCAAATGCTTGGTCGAAACTTTGCGTGTTTCAAAGTTTTCAGAAACCAAATTTACTTAGAGATCAGGCTCTAACGCAAACTAAGTTCTATCAAGATAAACTTGAAAAGGAAAACATTATCCCTAAATAAATAAGTTCATCCAAGTCGTTAAAACTGTTTTCGTGTTTTTATAACAATAATTATATATGATTGAATATGAATAAAAAAATAAAAGTTTGAACCAGCCTTCTTCACTAAAATTGTAATAATTTAATAAACATATATTTATATTTATGCTAATTAACTCGGTCGACTTAAACCTTCTTCAAGCGCTTTAACATCGTGGATAAGATGTAATTTTGCATACATAAGTATCATGTAACGGTTTTCCCCTCGATTATACGTCGAATGATGTGAACAATTTATACCAGTCTCGTGTGCTGCATGCCTGCCAGAGACCTAGTTTTACTTGTACGAGTACAAGCACAATGTATTTTACTGAACTTTTAATGCATAGCTATAAATGCGATTAAAATGCATATGCTTATCCAACTAACCTAATTCGTTTAAATAATGGTTTTTAGTGCTGAGTTCTGATATCATAGATGATTGACCGATAACATAAAGAAATACTTTATTTACCTTAATTAAACATAAGAATCCAACTCCTAGTTTATTTCTTATTTTTACTAAACATTCTTAATCTAATTATTCATATTTAATTTATAATCGATAATGGCTTTTATCACGAAAACTAAATTGTTTTTTAATCGATCTAAAAATTTATTTAACAACGATTTCTGTAATGTAATGATTTTTCAAGCTTATTTATAATTTAAACAACATAGTTAAAAAGTAATTATAAACTGGTTTACTAATTTCACGATATAACGGTAGTCCGCTCTGGTTTCCGGTTTAGCGGGCGGACATTCCGACAGGCATGGCGTCAGAAATTATTTGTCAGGCTAGGGCCAGCATAATCTATGGGTGCATTGCAAACAATGAACATTTACCGCCAATAAACTGCGGTTAAATTGAAGGCACGGCTATGTGGGTCAACTGCTTGAGGACATGTCACATCCTTTGACTGTAGAATTTAACAATTATGACTTTATTTGCGGTAAAGTTTTTGAAAATTGCCATATTTCAATTTTATCTCAATTATACAGTATGGTACACATACAACAAAATTGATTGTTACTAACTAGAAGAATTTTTCTGCCGACTTATGCGGAACGGCACTTATCTTATCCACCAGTCTGAGATGAAAAAAGCTTGTTTCCTTAGATAGCTCGTTTACTGCGGAAGTATAGAGGCTGTATAAAATCTCGCTAAAACACCAATAGAATGAAAGCAGTAACTACAAACAGCACAGACTTAACAAATTTGAACAGGTTGAAACGGCTAGGTGTAGCCAGTACACTCATAAACGGGAAATCAAGTTTATATTAAGCTCCGTAACGTTAAGAATTTTAAACATAAATAGTTTATGTTTTCAATAGGGTTTCTGAACACCCGGAGAAAAATGTTATTTGGTTGCGTAATGAAAGCGGTAAGTGAGACTATTTTTGGAAAGGTGTGCCAGCTACTAAGAATCTGTCTTTAAGTGGTATGGTTTTGTTTATGTAAGGAGTGGATGGCTTTTCAGACATGAAGGAAACCTGCGGCTGTGGTAGCACCGGAAATACTTTTAAGGATGTAGGTACGTAAACAATCTCTTATGTTTTAACTTTTGATAAAATAATAATAGCTATCATAATTATGATAGAGTTGAAGCTCACGGCGCATCGATTGAAATATTCAGCCAATTATAATTAAACAATAACGTAACAAAAAAACGTAACACAGCCTGTACATATCCCACTGCTGGGCATAGGCCTCTTCTCC
>DVXP01001968.1:0-13672 GCA_018235645.1 Junonia grisea | reverse complement strand
GATCTCAATACTTTTTACGGTGAAGTTGGAAATATTGAACTTGGCTCTCATTTTACATTTATGTTTTTGATGGGATACATATAAATCTAGCTATTTTATACTATATAATGTAATCATAAAAATAAATTACCCAAAAGTTTTTCTTCTGTATATCGCTAAAGACAAGGAAAATATCGGTACCTACATCTAACTTTATAGGTATGGATTTTTACCACGTTAATCCGCGGCATAAGACATCTTTTTTATCGCGTTAAAGGAATTATGTGAGATAAATAGTTATCTGTCTCATCGATCAATAGATGGATTTAAGTTTTTTCTTACTGAAAATAAAAAGAAAAACCTAATACGTATCTATACTTTTATAATTTTTTATACACAAAAAAAGAAACCTTTACCTCGCGCGCTACTTCGTATAGGTTCAATTCATGTCTACACATATAGAAAAATCTATTGTTATGGTCAATTACGAGATGTCCTAGGGGTGAGGGCGTGTCGATCTAAACTGAAGGTCGCAGGTTCGAGCCCTAGCAGGCACCGCTGAATTTTCAAGTGCTAAATTTGTGTTTAAATTCATCTCGAACTCGGCAGTGAAGGAAGAAATTCTGACACGTGTATATCCACCAACAAGCAATATAGCAGCGTGGTGGATTAAGCTCCATAACCTTCTCCCTAATAGGTGAAGAGGCCTATACCCAGCAGTGGGATATGTACAGGCTGTTAATATACTATATATACTATACTATTATTTTGATACCCTAAACAGACTCTTCAGTTTTATTTACGGTAGATATAAATGTGGCCCCTTTTTAATTAACACAAGATAATGTTTTGCGATAATTAAAAAGCGTAATTAAACAAGACGTTCGTTATTGAGCTTCGATATCTTTGAAAGGTCTCATTATTATTTCGATAATATTCTGTTAATAAAAGTAATTAAAAAAATAAATCGGCTTCGAAAACAAATTTTATTTAACAGACATTTAAGCGGACATGGTATCAATACGGTACTGGTAACTTTCGCAGACGATTTTTTTATTTAATTTAAATAAGCTTGTTATATTCCTATTTATATATGTTTATCGTATATTTACGTTTATAAAATGTGTAACACTGCTTTACAAAAATGTTTAACTAAAAAAGTACGTCTATATCGTTGTATGTAACGTTACTATCTACCATAAACTAAAAATTGGCACATAATATGAAAAGTTTTATAATAGTAAAGGGACATGCGTACTTCGTAATTTAAAATATTACTGCTGTGGTCAGATTTTTCTGTCTTATGTGATATTAATATGAAAATGGTGAATTTTTTGACGTTCAATGGCCAAAAATTTCACGTGTGCATATCTTTTTTCACAATAATTTATGTCAATGGCAGTGGTCATTGCACCTGAACTGTTGTCACGCGTATATGCATTATAATTAATGAATTCGGTTTTCCGAAATATCGCGGAAGTAGGCGCCTTTCCTTTATATAATTATGTATATATAAATAATACAACCAAAGTAACCGACATATCTCGCAAAATCAGCAAGCTGAAGTGGCAATGGGCCGGCCACGTTTGCCATTGGACCGATGGCCGTTGGAGCCGACGAGTTCTGGAGTGGAGACCGCGTCTTGGCAAACGTAGTGTAGGACGGTCTCCGGCCCGCTGGACTGACGATATACGCAAGGTTGCCGGAGTGGGTTGGATGAGGGTTGCGGTGGACCGGAATGTTTCGCGCAAACTTGGGGTGGCCTTAGTCCAGCAGTGGACTGCGATTGGCTGAGGACGACGGCGAAATTATACATTTCTGGCTAATAATATTTTTCTTCAAGATAATTTTATGAGAATACCTTGTTAACGAATAATATTTAAAACTAATTTTAAACTTAATTAAAACGCTTTGGAAATATCTAGAATATTTGAAGTTTTGTGTGATGCACATAAATACAAAGAAACTTTTTATGTACACAATTCGACCAGGAAATAAACAGATTGTTCTAAAGTGTATGATAAATTATTTATATACTTATATATTATTATACGGAATTACATAATGAGTATGATTTACGGAATATATATTTAGATTGCAATATTAACTAAAATTACCAGTCATTACAAGAAGTTAATTAAAAATAATTTATTAATTTTTATATCAAACAACATCTAATTTGATTGTTTATTTTTAATTGTTCATTATTTAGTATTTCCTATACAACAACTACTAATTAGTATACAGTTATTGTTCTATCAAACTTTATAAAAAAAATATTCTTTAATTTTTATATCTATTAAGTAACTATAAATTTACAAAGTTTAAAGTATAGGCATCTTGATACCTTATTCCTAGGTATTCCAAAAAACGGCTGTATAAGTTCATAATTTTTTTTTATTAGAAATTGCGTTATTCTCTTTATTAACTATTGTAGATTTTTATATGAATTTATTGCTTAAACCGTTAAATATTAAATACATCGGATCTAGGCGCAATTTTCCGGAATTGGTTCTTTCACCTTATCTGAAAAAATGGCTTATGTCTCTTATGTTGTCATCTTATACTTTAGAGATAGCACGCGTATCTTTAAAGATTGATGCGTAGGATTATAATTGATGAGTCGCTTTCCGTCATCGTTCAATCGTTCAATCGAGAGGAAGGAGATTCCTCTCCACACATAATTATATATGAAGGACAAAATATGTAGTATGTGTGGAAATTTGAAAATGTACTTTAGGGTTTAATATGTAGTTAGTGTATATTTGAAAACTTCGTAAGCGCGATTCACAATTATTCGCAACATGTTTTGTTGACACATTGTTTTATATCTTATTTTATATTGTGTTTTAATTTAAACTTGTTTATTATTTATTTATTTAAACTTATATATTAATTTAAAAATATTTATATTTACATAATATGATGCTTTAACAAGTAAAATATTTATTTTTACTAAGATCGTCTATATATCGATAAGCACAAAAGCCCACATAGCCGTGACAATATTCCTTTTAAATTACTACTATCAATGAATCTATTAATTTTTTCATAATTTTAAACAGCAGTTTAGTGGGTAGACTTGACTTTAAGAAAATTTGACATTTTGAAGCTTAACATTTCGGAATCCGTTCCTCGTTCGAAAAAATTGTTTTCCCACACCTGTAATATTTTTAAACGATCTATCCAACGAAAGCCCGCAGCACGGAAAAAAGCGAAAAAAAATTTTTGGTTTCACTTTACATATAGGGGAGACACCCCAACAAAAATTATTATTTTTCAAGATTTCATGGTACGACTTTCTCAGCGTGATTCATATGTACACTTATGCCGAATTCCGGGTTTCTGGTATCAAGGACCTCTAAAAAGAACGACGTTCTTAGTTTAATTTAATTTTTTTTTATTAGGTCAATTCTTCTTCGGGTTTCAACTGATATTAGTTACTCGTTTATGTTTTATGTTAGGTAGTACATGTTTTATATTCCCATTCATTATAATTATTTATAAGAAAATTTTGCAATGGGCACCAGACGCGGTCCAAAGGGGTCACATGACCCCACCAAATGTATACGTATCAAAGGAATAAAATCTTTGATGTGAGTGCGATCCTGCCGGCCTTTGAGTATACGTAGGAAGCGAAGAGTTAACTTCCGACTTACACAGGTGCTGACCGCTCACGGTTGCTTTGCAGAGTACCCGTGTAAGATCGGACGCGAGGCAACGGCGGCTTGCTACCACTGTGGGGCGGAACAAGACACTGCCCATACGCTGGAGGCGTGTCCCACGTGGACCGAGAGGCAGGTCTTGGTCCAGGAAATCGAGCGAAATCTCTCCCTGCGTGCAGTTGTGTCCGCGTTGCTAAGCAAAAAATCGACCGTAGTCTCTTTCTGTGAGATCATCTTGGTCTAGAAAGAGATTGTGGGGCGGGTTCGGGAGAGGGCCGATCCCGCCCGGCGGAGACAACCTCGGTTCGCGTACCCAACGATTTCAGATTTTTGGATTTTTGTACACTTGCTCTAGAAAACTATTTTTTTCGTTTTCGTCACAGTTTTTGTCAAGAACTTTCCGGACGACAATCAAACTTGCGCCCCTGGTCGTCACCAGTTTTTGTTACTTTTTCGCAGCATATATTTCGGATGACGTTATTTTTGAGATCAATCACCCATACTTACACGTTTTCTAATCGGGCGTCTCTCCCGAAATGGTAACTCCCATAAATATTTTTGTAATAATATTAAGTCCAAGAGACAATTGAGGAAAATAATAATACCGAAAAATATAATACCGAAAGAGAAAAACATTTAATTTGCAACGTCAAGATAAAACAAGGGAATAAATGTGAGGCACAAAGGGCTACCACTCAGCTGTTATTGAAGATCCTCAACGCTTTTTCTCTGTAATACGAACGGTCACACTGAGATTAAATTTGACAGATGATATCTATATATTAACACTTAAAAGATTTTTTTATAGCATTTTGCGGAAATTCTATGAACGGAAAAATATTTCGCGAAATGTGCTAAACTATTCCAAGATGGCATACTTTCTGGAAATGGCAAGAAATTTATGGCATTGCTAAAGTTTGTGTCGAATTCAATCAAAAAGTTAATAGATATTTTATTAGTTATATTTTGTGTATAGGTATTTCTTTAACTTAATACTTTTTATACAAAAACTTATAAACCTAATTTATTATACGTAAAAAAACGTAACGTAACACAGCCTGTATATATCCCACTGCTGAGCGTAGGCCTCTTCTCCTATTAGGGAGAAAGGTTATGGAGCTTAAATCCACCACGGTGCCCCACTGCGGGTTGGTGGATATACATGTGTCAGAATTTCTTCCGGCACATGCAGGTTTCCTTACGATGTTTTCCTTCACCGTCGAGCTCGAGATGAATTTAACAAAAGCACTTGAAAATCCAGCGGTGCTAGCCAGGGTTTCACGGCCACGGCCTTTGGTTAAGATCCACGCATTCGTACCTCTAGGCCATCTCGGCTCATAAAAAATTTTCAATTCATTTCTAATTAGGTATAAAAATATATTCTCTAAAATGTCAACATTGAACTTATAATACAAATACAAGTAATTTTTCACAGTCATGAAGAAATCTAATGCTCAATACAACTGAAAGTTGCTTAATTAAACCTAAAAGCCAAAACTTACTTTTAGCCTACTAAGTTAACCATAAGGCCTATACTGAATGAAAAAAGGTATTTTTAAAAGATTTTTTAAAGACCTCTGAATTGAACCAGTGACCTGAATTACACACTTTTACAAGCAATTCTAAATGTATTTTTGGTCTGAATTTGCTGGTGCGCCAATCGAGCTGTGTACGTCACTGTTCACTGCGGACGAGGCAGCAATTATTTATTTGAACAATATATATATATTGCTACACTTTGTATAACGTTTAAATTTTAGCAGTAGAGCTTAATGTGGACCCATTTGGATAGTAACCACTCTTTAAATAGTCAACACAGTCATGCTAATATAAGTATGATAGTTTTGAGGTTTGGTGTCGCTCTAGACCCGAGTATCTAGGCCACCCCATCACAATTTCAACACTTTTCTAAAAATAAAGGTCAATACCCTCCGGTATCTATCTTAGATAAGATATACCAATTGAAATAAAAAGGTCGTCCTTCTCATTACCAATTTTGCCGTATCAGAAATACTATTTTGAGTCTATGGGTAAATCCGCTGCCAGTCTATTGTTAGTTACTTACGTCGGACTTGCTAACGGAACATAACTCATGTCAAAACCTGTATTTAAAAACACAATTTACCGTTACTGAGCAGAGTGACAGTTGCGGTAAACTGTCATTGTTGCGTTTTAGTACATTTTTGACACTAGATTTACTGATCTACTGATATACTGATATTTTTGCGTAATTACCTGTCTCTCTGAGATAATAAATCTTAATTTTTTCGTAAACATGAAGTAAATTTTTGCATTTCAGCGTCGATATAAGGAGTTATAGAGTGATCTACTTACATCACGTTGCTTTTTATTTCAAAACATTCTTTCTATGATCTTCTATTGATCAACTACCGTTGGCGTGTTATCATATATGACTGCTTTTGCCATTGTACTGGCACTGGTGACAAGATAAAAAAGTAATACTAAATCAAAAACACTACCGAGCTAACACTGTTTAAACAAGGAAGTAAAAACATAATCAGAGATCTGTATGTCAAATTAAAACGTAATCGATATAAGGAAAGTACCAAATAACGCAGTAGGTATGCCCTTAAGAATTTGACATACTGATTGAGGGCCCAGTATGTTGACATTTAAACAATCGTTTGTTTGACAAATTATCTTGCTAATTACATCATGCAAGCTTCAAGACCAGACGGTTGTAATTACTGTTATTACTTAGATAATTCAATAATTATGTGCATATATTCTGCAATTATGTGTCACTTTTTCAATAATATCCAGTTATATTCATATAAAAATTCAAAATTAGAATAAATAAATAATAAATAAATATATACATATACGGACAAATCACACAGATTGAGCTAGCCTCAAAGTAAGTTCGAGACTTGTGTTATGGGATACTATCTCAACGATACTGGATTTATAATAGATACATATATAGATAAACATCCAAGACCCAGGCCAATCAGGAAAAGATCGTTTTCCATCATGACCTGGCCGGGGATCGAACCCGGGGCCTCCACGTCGCAGGCAGGCGTGTTGACCACTGCGCCACGGAGGTCGAATAAATTAAAATATGTACTTTTATTAGTCTTAAGTAGAGAAGGGTAGAGCGGTATTATAATTATGTGTGTATATACGTTTAGTCGTTTTGTTTATAGAGCGTTATATATCGTTTTGTATATAAGCATACGCCCGTAGTTTCGCTTAATACTTTGTTTGTTATTAGCTTTATATTTTGTTATTAGTATATATACTTTGCTATTTTGCTTTTAAACATATTGCGCCTTTGAAGGGTATAATTTCTGGTTTGTAATTACAATTCCTGAGATATCATGACAAAAGACTTCATCATGGTAAATCTCTACTATATAAGGAAATATTCCTCACTTATTTAATTTAGAAAGGCAATGCATCTTAACTCTGCATCTAGCTATGTATTTACTTTGCGATCGAGTTGTATAAATCAGTGCACGGCGGCTCACTTCATTACTTAAACAATGCATCTATTTTACATTTTGATGCGGCTGGTGTTTGAGTAGCCTTCAGCGGGAGGTTGTTTTTTTAACAAAACATTAAATAGATTTCCATTGTTTTGTTTTGATTGTGTAAACTGAAGATTTGGTTTTTTTTATTTTGTATTTATAAAGACAAAAAAGAGAGATTGCGATTTTTGTTATTGAAAGGTGAACTTCGAAACTATTAACCTATTTTATTATTATAGTGTCCTTGGTATATTCTAGCTGATCAATAGTTTTATTAAATTATAGTCTCTTCATTTAATTCTAGCTGCTCAAAGGGTCTTTCTATATTTTGTTTATATATGTGTACTACTTTATAACAAAGTCATGAAAAAGCTTAGTGTAAATAAAAATAAAAAGCAAATAATGGGTTATAATAATATTCAACCAAACTATAAGCAAAAGGAGAAGAATTAACAAGATTCTACAGATTAAGTTAACTTCGAGGCGAGTAATGTGATTTCCATAATCCATAACTAAATATTATAAGCGTAAATATGCTAATAAATGACCCGTTATAATCTTTGTCACACCTCAAAGTGTCATGTTGCGTCCTGACCTAAATCATCATTTGTACAAAACATTCAAAGGAAATCCATTCTTAAATTCATAGGGTTTAGAACGAAAATCGCGTAAATGTAATTCGAAGAACAATATGTCTTCATCCTGTCTCCTAGGTAATGAAAAGTTATACCATACTCCTTTATATGCATAGCTGAAATATACTCGTATGAAGCCAAAACATTTTCCTGCGTATATTAAGAAAGTTGTATTGGAGTGTGTAAAGCTGATGAAATATCCTATTTCATTCGAGGAGAATGGAAAGCCCTTATGAATAGCTGTCAGTCATTATATTGAATATATTTTTGTATGTTTAATTTATTAATAAAATTATTTGTATTTCTATACAAAATGTGTGTTAAGATTTTATTAAGTCGTTTAATAATATTTCCTTTTAAGTATTTTAATGTATTTTATAAGGTTTCAAAACATTCTTACGGTAACGACGGCGTGTGAAAATCTAGTTAGAATTTAAATCTATTTTCACATTCGGCGGAACTAAATCGAAAACCAGCTGACGGGCTTCGTAGATACGGGACGTAGCATCTGATGGCGTAGCACATGCTACACCAGCGCTACGAGACTAGATCACAAAATCTATATTTAATGTTCCGGTTTTTACCTATTACTATGTTATTATCTGTACATTAATATGTGAAGGATGAAAATTCGCCGAACGGCGGTGTATAGAATATGGCTCAGTAAAAAAATATGTGGAAGTGAATTCACAAAGCTAATATTTTTTTATACAACTGCATGAAACATGGTAAATTATTTAAAATAAAACTTAACCATACATGGTTATAACTACACAGATATTATCAGTTTTCAATCTGTCAGATTAAAATCATAAAATAGATATGAATATTACGTGTAAAAAGGTTTCGTAGTCGATTCCATCGATCACAAAACAGTATTATAAGTTACTTTAATAATAATTAACTGTACGATATAAAAATGATAACTTTAAGAAATAACCTTTTAAACTTTTAGTTCTATTTACTCTTTTATTTAATTTAAGATTATATAAAATGAGGTCCATGTTATTCCAAGGCTTTTCAACAATGCCTAGATTCGTACTCGCCTGACTAACCCTACTTCGACCCAATGACGTAAGCAAGCTGGCTAGTAGTATCTATTATGTTAACGTGTCCGTGGTTTTGGATTAATTATTTATTATTATAAATATAGAATAATAGTAAAGAATATTCCAGGGTTGATAATTTATTTGCGTAGGTTTTTATGTAGAACTCTTAACAGGATAATGACAAAAAAGTACAAAAATGGATATAGCTTAAAGTAATAAAAATCTGAATTAAACTTAAGGGATCAAAATATAGTAAATGCTCTCTGTATGTCTATTCGATTTGATCCTTACTTTCTAGGACACCCTGTATACATAGGTATACTATTGCCAAGTTATAACTTTCCAGTATTAAGGACATTTTAGCTAAACCGTGAACAGTCATACAGACAGAGAGACATAACCAAACTACATATTATCCGTATCGACGTATTATAAGTATCAAGTCTTTAGTAGTTGCTATTACGTACTAAAATGGCGTTAATAAGTGACAATTTATGATAGTAACAATATTGCAAAATTAGCTGTGTACCATATTTAAATTTACATACACCGATGTGAGTATGTTAATTTTAAACACAAATAACTTTATTTTGTACACACATTCAACAATTTGTTAACACGTCCTGTTTTTATAAATAAACGATTGAATGGAATCGCTATTAAAACATCAAACAACGATTACTCGATTGAATGTATTGAAAACGGGAGTAATTTAAATTAATGCTTTTTATTTTTTTTTTATTATGATATATAAAAAAGATTTTAATTTATCAATATAAATATCTATTTTGTTATTTGTAGCTCCCCTTTCCCCCTTTTTATATTGCATAAGTCAATAGTTATACTTTCATAGAAATTTTCAATAGATTAAATCCGTAAAAAATCACAATATCACCGACAGCTTTAAGTATTTTCAAATAATTACTAAACTAATTTAAATAAAATTGGTATCAGTTGTTGTCAATTTAAACGTAAAACGTATTAGGTACCTATTATATTTCGATATAAAACAATAATTCAAACTCATATACATACACAAAAATCTATTTAAGGACCTCCTCTTTTTCAGACCGAAAATAAGTCTCGTAGCAGTCTGAAGAGGAGTTGTTGAAAACTAATGCTATCGAAACATTTTGGCATCAAAAGATTTTTTTCTCTTCAACTTTCGATTTTCAAATGGCGCCTAAAATAGTATGTACATTTTAAAGTCGATGGACTTAAACCATGATATCATGATACCTAAAGCATGATTGATAATTATTGTATGAAATTTTAACAACATGTTATCAAAAAAGATTCACTATATTTACAGACAAAAAATATAATACTATTTTCTTTTAAATATGTATGTACTTGTATATTAAAACTAAGCAAGGAAATGTACAAAAACAAAATTATCTATGTATATAAAGTACACTTCGTAAAATTTTTGGAATGTTTGAACAACCGAATAAAATAAGTAACGGTCTCAAGTAGGTTACTATCTGTATAGCTTTATTATCGATTCACCTGAATTTAATACTAACGCAGAAAAAAAATAACCTTGAGACATTCGAATGTATTGATTGACAGAATCCTAAAAAATAATAAAAAATTTAAGCGGTTTAATTGTCTGCTATCGATCTAAAAACTACTACTATCAGTCCACTTCATCCGATTAATAATAAACCGTATATGAACGATCCGTAACAATCCGTATATGAACGATTCTTAGTTGACATTAGTTGCTATAAGTCCAAATTACCCAATAATCCGTGAAATCATAAATGATAACACGGATTGATCTTAACCAAAGGTCGCGGGTTCAAACCCTGTCTAGCACCAATGGATTTTCAAGTGCTAAATTTGTGTTTAAATTCATCTCGAGCTCGGCGGTGAAGGAAGACATCGTGAGAAAACTTGCATGTGCCGGAAGAAATTCTGACACATGTATATCTACCAACCCGTAGTGGAGCAGCGTGGTGGATTAAGCTCCATAACCTTCTCCCTAATAGGAGAAAAATGCCCAGCAGTGTGATATGTACAGGCTGTGTTACGTTTTATACCCAATAATCTCTTTATAAATTGTAACATACATTTATGATATTTGATGTATGACATATAGTACTGGAATGATTCATCGTAATCTTTTCAATAGTTTTAGTGCAAGAGCACTATGCGACCATCTAAACAAACTTACATATATAATTAGTACTAAGAAATACCTAAGATTCTCAGAATAATGCACCGCAAAGCATGTTGTATTTCCATGTGTGTTTTTCTGCTTATACTTTACAAAGCTTCCGATGTTTAAAAATACAGTCAACTCATGCCATCTCTTTCTAACCATTAATTCTGTTAATACAAAACGTGAAGGGAAAGAGGGACGGCGTCACTCAATCTGCTCCTTATTTAAATTCAAGTGTCAATTAGCCTCTTTATTAGTACGTATTTACATAGAAACGATACAGATGGCAGCTGTTTGTTTACGACTTTTGTTATATACACAGGAACTTAATTAAAAGTAAGGGAACGCTAACTTCATTATGTCACAGCTGTGGTGATTTATACTTAATTTTGTTATTTTGTTGTTTTTTTTTTCAAATTTATTCTAAGATTGATGCTTTTTTATTTACTGCCCGGCTGTCAATTTTTGTCGCATATAATTAACTTAGGAAGAAACAATGTCTACTGAAAAAATTGAGATTGAATTTTAGCGCAAATATTTCAATATTTAGCTGGAGTGAGCAGTTAAAGTAACAGTCTAATAGTATAAAAATGATTGCTAAGAAAAATCGGTTTTTAGGTACGAAAATTGTAATCTAGTAACAAAAGCAATTATATTAATAGCATAGAAGACAATTAATATTTGAACTTGACATATGAATGTAAAGAATTTTTTTGTGCAATTAGTTCAATTTTAATGTTAGAGTTGATCAAATAGACTTTTGCGTATTATGTGATCGTTGATAGTACTATAAAAACTTTATGTACAAGCTACCCATTTTTTTGCTAATGTGCATTTCAGTATCTCATTTGAAACATCCATCCTGTACAGACGCACGACCTGTCTTTTATTGGATAAACTCTAGTATTTATTAAACGTATTAAACAACACCGTTTTACTACGATGAAAACAATTAGAACTAACATTAACATAACATACCAGCAATTTTTACTCAACAAAATGTCATAAAATTCCATCTAATAAAACTAAATTATTATAATCCATTGTAAGTAAAAGTCATTACATAACACAAGAAAAGACAAACAATATCCAAACACAACTTCCAAAACACACAACATAATAATTAAACGTATTCATGTACATGTAAAACATGACATGGCTAATAAAGGTCAGAGCTAGAACTGAAACAAAAACAATAGCGTCACCATACAATTGTATCGTTGAAACAAAGACGGGGGACGGGGGATGTATACTAACTTGATTTATTACACTTGGAAGGAAGAAACGGGAATTAAACACAATTGCGTAGGAGATTAATGTTAGGGGATACAGCGAATTTAATGCAAACCCTGCCACGAGATAAGATTTATTTCTGATCCCCGAAACCTTAATTTCTTTTAATCCTTGACGCTCAATATAAATATTTTATCAGTTTCTTTCTTTTCACTTTCGATTTCGTTCTTTTTTATTTCAATTTTAAATTCAATTTAAGATCTTATTGCTTTTAATTCGTTTCTTGTAATATTACGAGTGTAGCTACGTTGGTAACTCTGGGTATTTGCTGTTTTAAGGGTTGACAGATTATTTAGACAATTACAAAAAATGCATATATTATAGATATATAATAGTAAGCCATTCTTTTCTTCCAAGCATTCCCATTTCTATTTTTCCCAGACCCTTGTTTTATTAACCAGGATCTGCTTTATTCTAGCCTATCAAAATTAGTTACTGATTTTTACGGAGAGCGATTGCCGCAACCCATAACCTAGAAGGCAAGCCTTTTATCGAACCCTTAATGGTACATTATAATATTATATTAATCCCAGTTTATTATGTTTAATTTATAAGCGATTGAATAAAGATACAATACCATTCATGCACATAATTATGTTACTTTTCCTAAAAAAAGAGCATAAAAGTCTTCTATACTTACGTGTTGGTACGGCTCAATCCAACAGCACGTAACCTATCATAAGAAGTGTTAGTCTCAAAGATTTGATAAATTTTAAAATAAGCACACACAAAAGCACAATTATATACGAAGGCATCCTCGTAGGTAAAATGTTTAAAAATGTATAATACGTATACGTAGGTTAACATAGTAGCCAGCTACTGCGAACCGCATAGGACCAAAGAAGTAAGACCGTAAAACGTCTTTAACTTGCTATCTCGTGGGGCACATTAAAATAGCGAAGTTTCTTTACTGTGGCTGATGTCAAGTGGCGAATAAAACAGGAAAGAAGTGAAACTAGTAAGTTTTGGGGTTAGAATGGAACTTCAAACACTCCTGACATTTATATTGTGGGATATTTAGAGGGCTCAAGTTTTTGTTTTGAGATAAAAGTAGAGAATTCTTTGGCTTTTGTTATATTTATTGAACGTACTCGTATTTCGATTGTAGCTTTTAGTATCCAATTATTTCGAAAGAAACAGATTTCATAGATCGAGACCTTTAACAAATGTTATTTGCTTAATAATAGTTTAGTCCATATCAATACTAATTCTTAAGAGAAAAACGGTTGTTATTTGTATAATGCTATAAATAATAGGTAGTTCTAACTGAGAAGCTTGATCTCGATTTTTTAAGTTCAATAACCAATTAATATTAATACAACCGCTCTGGTGTAGTGGTGCTGAATGCGCTATTAACGCCGGCGGTCGCGGGTTCGATTCCCGCTCGGGGCGG
>DVXP01001967.1:0-13676 GCA_018235645.1 Junonia grisea | reverse complement strand
AAGTGACAAATCAATATCAATCACAACATCTAAAAACTAAGTATGGATTTTAAGAAACTCCATCCTGATAGGGGAAAATTGGTATTATTCCTTTACAAAGTATATGTAAAGCCACATGCAACTTGTAGTACATTATACAAAAGTAAACTGCATCAGATGCCAATTATAGAAATATTTTTTTTATTGTCAGACATAATAAACACTGAAACTTGTTTAGTAATTACAGTAAATAAATAATACAAATACTATTGATTTAGTTTGATATTGGTCAAAAGTTAATCTACCATAGATAGAGACATTTAAAAAAAAAGAAGTCAATAGTATATTGTTTTATTCATCTTTAATTTGTATTTTTAAACTATTTGTAAATCAGCATACTAGCATAAACCCTAATTATTAAAAGTAGGTATGAAATATTATTAATAATAAATAAATTAATGCATTTTGTATGTGATTCATAAAACAAAATATACCATATTTATCATTTATCATTCAAGTTGTGCCCATTTGGGATTTCCACAAAATATGGATTTAGGGTGATGAAGCTATGTAGACTAAAATGGAACTATGGATGGTATTCATATCAATTTACTCAAATGTTTCTTTTTTTATGTTTTCATTAAATATATACAATAAAATATATTTTTTCAATATTATATTGTTCATTTTTATAACTCAATCCTTTATAAAGAAATTAGCTGAATGATTTGCACATTAGGATATGTGCCATTTTAAGAAAAAAAAGTTAATATTGGTGGCAAAATTGCGCTTTAATTTAACTAAGTTTTCTTGTATATTTATAATTCTAATATCACATGTTTTTTGAAAATGCCAAGTATATAAAAGTTGAACATGCTGGAGTATATTGGGTAATGTTATCTGTGGTAGATGTGGTGCTATGTCACTTGATATAATCTGTGAACAAAAATATTGGCACGGAGGCGTAGCTTCCCCGCATAGAATGGTTTTTATCTATGGAAGCGCAGCCTCTTCTTACGTATGTATGCATATGCTCTTTGCAGTGATTCTTCATATATCTATATAATGACAAACTTGTATGTTGTATAGTATTAATTTGTTAGAGATAGCATAGGATATCTATACAATCTCCAACATAAATGAATTAGACCTCTTTAGCGGATAAATTTCTAATAAAGACTATGACACAAAAAATATAATTACAGATTACCTCAATAATAGATTTTAGACCCACCATATTGAGGCCATATTGTATCTCAATCCCATATATTAAAATAAAAAATAATACTGTTTTAAAACATTTTTTATATTTAATTTGTTTATCTGTATATTTGATTTGAGTTTGATGCAATGAAGATCTTATCACAAGCTTATAACAACTATATTTCATAACTTGATAATGCATTTTTTATTTTTGTTAAAATATTTTTGGTCTTTCAATCCAAACTATTACCTTAAGAAGTAATATGTAGAGATTTTCCATCTAATTGTAGAAAAAGATTATTTAGGCATAGAATAGGAAGGAATACAACCATAACTATACTTTGAGCCCAGGGTACATCACAATATGTCTATTGCCATAACTGGAACAGCTTGAAGCCTTTTTTATCATGATTTTTGGCAATGAGTAATGAATAATAATGCTATATAAGATTTTTGATAGTTTTTTTTTTTAGTTTTGACCTTTCTTAAACTAGGCTCATGACCTTAACAATTCTACAAACAGAGATATGCAATATCTTTACTCCTACACGCATGAGGTAGGAAGTGTGGAAGGTTAACAATACCAAGTGAGAGCAGAGGAAGTGGTGCTAATTAGAATTAACATAAATTGTGTAATTACATGCCATTCAATGTTGTTGCTGTTTTATCATGTGTTAAACAGAATTTTTATGTTGCATATGTTGATGTAATGTTATGAATGTTATAATTTTTAATGTTTTATTTTGGCAAGTTTGATATGTTCTATAGTTGATTTTTTTTATTATTTGTCTGTATTTAGTACTAATGTGTTTTAGTAGAATATACTGTTTCATAAAATGTGTATATTTTTTAATAACAAAAAATGGTTTTTAATGTTGACTTCTACATTGTGCAACCATGATCAAACAGATCGATATTATGCTCACCTGGGTGTTCTTCCCGTGCCTGGAGTTAGCCATGGCGTGAGGCGCCGGCAGCGGCTTGTTCGCCCACACCGAGTCTGCGGTACGCACCGACCGCGTCTCCAACATGACACCCAGGAACCCTAGCTCGGCACTCGCCGTCCTCACTGATACATTTCGACCGACACCACTGCACTGCACCACACTGCACCACTACACGTAAACACTTCTTACGCTACCACGACTATCGAGAACAGCTAATTTGCTGCAAAAGCTACCAATTGTTTGTAATAGGACGTGCGAAAATACGATCGAAAGCTATTTGACGATCAGCGAGAGACGAACACTACGACCGCATCGTCCTCGCTTTTGTAAAGATATCTAATAAGAAAGATACTTATTAATATTTTATTTGTCCTGTATTCTTCAGTTTTTGTGTAATATTCACACAATATTATCACATTTGTAATTTTTTAAGAAAATTTTCACATCAGTCGGTGGGGCAGCGACGAATCAATAGACAAAAGAAAGGATTTATTTTTATTGGTCGCCCATGTCATAGACAAGATACGATTTTGGTATCTAGGTAGATAAAAATTAAATTTTATTTCATAATAGATAGATAGATATTTATCAAATGAATATTTTCATATGAAATGTTCTTTAGAAAAATGCAAAATAATTAATTACAATTTCATTTAATTTCAAGAAACGCAATTAGAATCGTTTCTTATTTGACGTTTGGTTTGTTTATCTACATAACAAAACTTTGGAATCGTCTGCCATTTTAACTTGTCTGTGACTGTCACGTTTGCTACTATCGACGTATTCGTCAAATTTCGCTGAAAAAAGCTATTTTATCTACAAATGTTTTCTAACAAATGATAATTTAATGTTGAGCGACAATGTCGGATTCAGAAGGAAGTAATTTTTCGGGGAGTGGCTCAGATGCAGGCAGTGTAGTGTCGAATAGGTCACGAAGAAGTGCTGCATCCAATCGTTCGGCCAAGTCGGGCTCCCGTTCGCGGTCCCGTTCGCAGTCAGGTAGCCGAAGTCCCTCGAAATCACCCTCGAGGTCACGCTCCAGATCCCGATCGCGGTCTCGATCTCGGTCCAGGTAATTATAACACAAATAACCAAACATACATCGTTCACTTTAAAACGTTGATTTGATTACGTGCATGGTAACAGGAGCCGCTCAGCAGGATCCGACGGCAGTCGAAACAGGGACGATGAAGCTAAAGAGGCATCTGGTGACGAAGAGGTTGAGGTACTGTTCAAATCGATGTTTAATTAAATTAATAATTGATTACATAAAATAGAAAACAGATAAGTAACGGTATTGTTTTGGTGTGATAATCGTGTATTTATATCTTTATATCGATGTCACTTGACATAATTATATTTTATTGAATAGCACATAAGTGATATGACATAGATAAATAAAGCAAGTTATATTGCCATCCAATTAATTAATTATAATTGTTTCCTTTTGTATATGTTTTGTTTGTTTATATATTATGATGATAAAGCAAAAACACTTTGAGGTTATGATTTAATACAAATTTGCATTTTATTAGGTAACTCTAACTCTATGCTATATAAGAAAATGTATGTTTCATTGGATACACTGTCATTAATTTAGGGATATAATATTTTAGATTTTTCATTATGACAGTGACATCAGCGTCTTCTTTCTGATTGGTTGTTTACTGTACCTGTCCATTTCCTTCCTACTTCCCCTTTACACCCTTTACACTTGGTGAACAAGTGCCTCGGCTTAATTGGCGTCTTAGTTCTCCGAACAGAAGGTTGTGGTAAGTAAATTTTGTTTTTATAATTCCTTTTTGATATTATTTTAATTCAGAAAGTCACAGATACTTTATATGCACTAACCTATTATAATATATTTATACCTGCCCCTTTCCCTCCTACTCTCCCCATGGTGTTTCATTGGTGTATTTGTTCTTCAAACAGAAGGTCATAGTAAGTAAATTTTATTTTTATAATTAGTTTTCGATAAGAGACGAGAGACAAAGTCTATGAGACTTAAAGCACTGCAATATTTTGAATCAACTTGTTGGTCATGTGTTCCTTATTTTGAGGCCCAAAAAGTTTTTGCTCTACCTCCCTGTTTTATTAATCATTCTAGAATAATCTAAAGTCTTCAATCAATCTAATTTGTGATTTTTAAACTTTAATGTTTTATTGTGCTTTTCAGTGTATTATAATTTTATTAGTAAATTTTACAATAATTTATTGTGTGTATAAGTTCTAATGATACTTGATATAATAAAAATTGTGTACATATGAAATAATGTTTTTATTTTCATTTAAGTGGTTATTTTCTTTAGATTAGACTCTTTACCACTAGGCGATAACAGACAGGTCTCATGTTGATAGGTTTCGAATATTGGTACAGTTCTTTAATGACTGCGTTTTACCTAAAAATAAAACTCTTATTAAATAACTTACCCTTTTCGAAACCTATAGTTTTTATTATTGACTGGTGCATTCATTAAAGACAATGAAGCCGAGTCACTTGTTCACCAAACAAGTGGTGAACAAGTGACTCGGCTTCATTACCAAACAAAACCTACCTGGTGGAAAGGATAAGAGGGGAAAGTAGGAGGGAAAGGAACAGGTATAGTAAACGACCAATCAGAAACAAGACAGTGATTCCACTCTCATAATACATATTAGGTTTCTAATATAGTAAATTATTTAATAAGCATTTTATTGTTAGGTAAAAAGCTGTCATACAATACCTAACATTTGTATGGAGTCACAATAAAATTCTTTTTGATAGCATATTGAACACCTATACAAGAAGTAATACTTCAAGATACTTTTAACATAATACAGGATGAACAAGAGCCAGAAGGAGACGATTTAGTGGACTCGGAGGAATATGATGAGGATGAGGAGGAGGAAAGGCGCAGAAAGAAAAGGAAAAAGGACAGCCGCTATGGAGGGTTCATTATTGACGAGGCTGAGGTTAGTTTAAACTTGTATTTTTTATTTGATAATTTTATAGAATTTTTCAATAATTTTTTCTAACTAATTACCATTTCAATTGAAAGGTTGACGATGAAGTCGACGAAGATGACGAATGGGAAGAAGGAGCTCAGGAAATGGGAATTGTTGGTAATGAAGTTGACGAGATCGGACCCACGGCGCGGGAGATCGAGGGCCGGCGCCGAGGGACGAATCTGTGGGACTCACAGAAAGAGGAGGAAATCGAAGAGTATCTGAGAAATAAGTATGCTGATGAGTCAGCCGCTCTCAGACACTTCGGTGAGGGAGGGGAGGAAATGTCTGATGAAATCACGCAACAGACCCTTCTCCCAGGAATCAAGGATCCTAACTTGTGGATGGTCAAATGCCGAATTGGTGAGGAGAAGGCAACTGTTCTTCTACTCATGAGGAAGTTCATCACCTATCAGAATTCTGAAGAACCCTTCCAGATAAAATCAGTAGTAGCACCAGAAGGTGTTAAGGGTTACATTTACATTGAGGCATACAAACAGACACATGTAAAGGCTATAATAGAAAATGTTGGAAACTTAAGGATGGGTATTTGGAAGCAGGAGATGGTACCGATTAAAGAAATGACAGATGTTTTACGTGTTGTCAAAGAGCAGTCAGGTTTGAAACCGAAACAATGGGTGAGACTAAAGAGAGGTCTTTATAAAGATGATATTGCTCAAGTAGACTATGTAGATCTGGCTCAAAATCAAGTACATTTGAAATTGCTACCAAGAATAGACTATACAAGACTGAGAGGAGCTTTAAGAACTGTACAGAGTGAGAGTGAAGCTGCTAAGCGAAAAAAGAAGCGTAGACCCGCAGCGAAACCTTTCGACCCTGAAGCTATCAGAGCTATCGGTGGAGAGGTCACATCTGACGGTGACTTCTTGATATTTGAAGGCAACAGATATTCGAGAAAAGGCTTTCTTTACAAAAATTTCACCATGTCTGCTATATTAGCAGAGGGTGTTAAACCAACTTTGACAGAATTAGAAAGATTTGAGGAACAGCCTGAAGGTATCGACATTGAGCTCGCGGCTCCCGCCAAAGACGACCCAACAAGCTTGCACTCATTCTCTATGGGAGATAATGTTGAAGTTTGCACTGGTGATCTGGCGAATCTTCAAGCAAGAATTATAGCCATAGATGGATCTATGATAACAGTTATGCCAAAGCACGACGCTTTAAAAGATCCCCTCGTATTTAAGCCCAATGAATTGCGAAAGTACTTCAAGCAAGGAGACCACGTGAAAGTTTTAGCTGGTCGATATGAAGGTGACACAGGTTTAATAGTAAGAGTGGAACCTCATAGAGTAGTCCTCGTTTCTGATCTCACGATGCACGAGTTGGAGGTACTTCCGAGAGATCTCCAGCTATGTTCAGACATGGCCACTGGTGTGGATTCCCTTGGACAGTTCCAATGGGGAGATATGGTGTTGCTTGACGCCCAAACCGTGGGCGTGATAGTCCGTCTTGAAAAGGAGAACTTCCACGTTCTTGGCATGCAAGGGAAAGTAATAGAGTGCAAGCCTCAGGCGCTACAAAAGCGACGTGAAAGTCGCTTTACGATGGCTCTTGATTCCGAGCAGAACACAATTCAGAAGAAGGATATCGTCAAAGTGATTGATGGACCGCATGCGGGACGTGAAGGCGAGATTAAGCATCTGTACCGAAACTTCGCGTTCTTACAATCACGAATGTATCTCGACAATGGTGGTATCTTTGTGTGCAAGACGCGTCACTTGCAACTGGCTGGCGGTGCCAAGAATAACGCCAATGCTAATGGACTGGCATTAGGTTTTATGTCGCCTCGTATCCAATCACCGTTGCATCCGTCTCGAGGTGGTGGGCGTGGACGTGGACGTGGTGGTCGAGGACCCGTGGCACGGGACCGCGAGCTCATTGGGCAGACTATTAAGATCACTGGTGGGCCTTACAAGGGTAACGTGGGCATTGTACGAGATGCTACTGGCAGCACAGCGCGTGTTGAACTTCACGCCACGTGTCAGACTATCTCCGTCGATCGTGGGCATATTGCGGCGGCTGGCGGACCCACTGGAGCACCTCGTGGAGGAGTGTCCAGGTTAGTTGATTATATTAAATTGCGACTAATAATTGTGTTTTTGGAATGATTTTTAGGATATCTACAAAATTTTCTGTTTTATATTCAATTCAATAGTGAAGTATTAATTCTCAAATAAAGCACTTATTAGTAGGAGAGCCCAAGCGGAGATTTTTTTATTTACTCTAGCGCGTCAGAAAATCATATGGGGAGAAACTTTGCAACCTGTACCCCTACCACATATGAACGCTTCATATTGGTGGGTTTGATTTAAACCGTTCTATAACGGAAATTCCTTCATGTAATTGTCAGATTATGGGTTAGGACAACAAAAACATCCAGATGAATCATTTGAATTATAAATTGACTCGCTGTAATATTTTAAGAAAGATATTTTTCAAAGTGACGATTATTTTTTGCATTTTCAAATATCAGCCATGACTTATGGTTCCATTCATATCGTAAGTATTTTGTAGTAGTAGTTATAAAGAGGTTCGGTAAACGTCCCCTGTCAATATCTGATGCGGTTGAGTATTTCCATGTGATAGTTTCTTTATTTTTTTTTTCGAAAACCTGTATACGGGAGAAACCCTCTGTGAAATGAAAAATATCATATAAACATTTTTTTTAGCATTGACTAACAGTCAAAATCCAATATCTCTTCACTACGCTCGACTGAATCCATATTTAGCATTATGTGTTCTCCTACCATAACGTTAGACTGATTTGTAAATATTTGTTCGTTCCCAGCTACGGTCGCACGCCGATGCGGTCGGGCGCGCACACGCCGACGTACCGCGAGGCGGGGCTGAAGACGCCGCTGCAGGGCGCGTGCACGCCGGTGTACGAGGCGGGCAGCCGCACGCCGCACTACGGCGCCAGCACGCCGGCGCACGACGGCGGCCGCACGCCCGCGCACCCCGCCTGGGACGCCGCCGCGCACACGCCGCGCCCCGACCTCGACCTGCTGGCGCTCAGCCTGCCCGCCTCGCCGCCGCCCGCCTACGACTCCGCCTACTCGCAGGGGCCCTTCACGCCGCAGACGCCCGGCACCATGTACGGCTCCGACCACACCTACAGCCCCTACCGGCCGAGCCCCGGCTACCTGGGCACGCCCAGCCCGGCGGCGCGCTCGGACGGCTCGGAGGAGGAGGAGTGGCACACGCCGGAGCTGGAGGTGCGCGTGCGCGGCGGCGCCGAGCCGGCCCTCAGGGGGCAGACCGGGGCCCTGCGCGGCGTGTCGGGCGCCACGTGCGCCGTGTTCCTGCCGCGCGAGGACCGCGTGCTCAACCTGCCCTCGCACCTGCTCGAGCCCGTCGTGCCGCACGCCGGCGACCGCGTCAAGGTACACACCGCGCATTCATTATTGTATCTTCTCTATAACTTTCAACATCAGATTAAAAAATTCGCGACACAATGAGATTCGAACCCGCACCCACTGCCGTACCGTGGCAGTATTCTAATCATTAAACTGTGAGTCGAATATTCGTATGAAGCAACCAATAGATTAACGGCTAATAATATTATTTCCCCACTTGTAGAATAACACAAAATTACTGTATACTTATCGAAAGCTCCCGAAACATTAGATATCAATTCGAAAACACGTCCACAGAAAACAACCATCACATTACCGTCAAATTCATACTAGAACTTGTTAGGAAAATATTTTCTAATTTTCTGTTTATTTTTTATCCGAAAATCATATTTAACCTATTAATTACGGCAACCATTCCTCTAGCGTCTTATTAATTTTTAATCGAAAACTACACGACTTCGACATTAATGATGTCACCAACTATATCAACCAAAAATAAACATGTCTTTATAAAACGTTACTAATTAAATATGTCGTATCCAGGTGATAGCAGGCGAAGACCGCGAAGCAGTGGGACAACTGATCTCTATCGAGAACCAAGAGGGAGTGGTCAAGTTCGGCACCGACGACATCAAGATCATGCAGCTGAGACATCTGTGCAAGATGGCGACCACATAGACACTCAAATAATACACAGGACGAGAGGATAATGTTAGAGTTACATTTATGTGGTTTGGTGTGTCACGGCGCACCGAAAATACATCAGAAACGTTTGCTTTCATACATTTAGGATAAGACACAGACACACTTTTATTTGTATTTTGTGACGCTGCGTCACAACACACGGAAATAGTAGAAACACACTATTCCCATACTAAATACATGAAAGCAGTACGCTTTCTGACGCATCACGACAAACCACGCCACATAAGTGTAACTCTGACATAACACATGCGGTACTTTGAACTGTAAAACTGAATATATTAAATATTCAACTGTAATAATTACGTCCAGAGTAATGGATGATTATATTTTATTTTAATTACCAACCCTTTCACGAATGTTAAGAAAATAAATAATGACATTGTTCATGTTCTGATTTTAATAGTGTTATTTTTTGTTTTATTTTTCTGAAAATACAATAAAATTAAAATAGCTTTGTATAATATATAGACCAAATGTATGTTGATTGACATTTTTATCTGCTAGGTACCCTTAAAATAATTTGATAATCATGTCTCAAAAATTACTACGCAACAGAGCTTAAAAGTGCAGTCTTTAGATAAATATCGTACTCACACTGAGGAAAATCAGTGTTAAAATTCTTACCTAATAGAGTATAGAAAATTCCGATGCGAATTTAAGATACAAGTTATTTGAGATTTTATCTGATAAAGAAACGAAGAGTACCAATTATTCAATATTTAAGCTAAGGTTTTGATATAACTTCTTTGCCTGATGTTTAAATAAAAAAAATAGCCATTTTATTTTTTCTACTTGAGTAGACAGAACAGTACTCAAAGTATGCTTTAAATTAAAATGAAATACAAAATGAAAAAGTTTTTTGTTAATCAAGTTTTATTGCATAGTTTAAGATCAGGGAAGTGTTTAATTTTATTAAGAAAAGTGAAGGCCACCTTATATTTGATACAAGATGTAAGACATTCGTTTATTTATTGTGTTCACGATCATTTGATTACACTGTTCATGTTAACCGAAATAAACAATATGCAAGCTATACTGTTTTATTTTTTTAAATTATGTAATAAAGTTTATTTTTTAGTGTATTTATTGTTGTAGATATATAATGGAAGAATAATATTAATGACTCCATCGATAAGTGATTAATGTAAAATTAATAATCTAAATAAAATTTAGAGACAGAATAATTTGCTTTATAAAGAACAATAATAGTATTGTAAACATTTCAAGGGAAGGAATGAAAGAAGATATATGATTTTATAAACATTTATTGAATAAATAATACAAAAATGTTATTTAGTTGAAATTTTAATGAATTTCAAACGTAAACATGAACTGAGCAAATGACTTCTACTTATAATATTATGAAACATCCAATTTTATTTATTCAAAACGATTACATCGAAAAATATGACGCTACCGGTGTCGGTTACACACATAGTATATTCCACATGAAATATAGTGAATTTATATTCTCAATACAATCATATTGTTTACATTAGACTCGACTCAAATTCTGTCTATATGAAGGCGGCGACTGACCGAATCGTTACAATCTAACGCACGTACTTAGAACGACTACCTTAGTACGATTAATAGTTCTCAATAAAGTAAAATATACTCTGTATTCTTCGAATAATTTTGCATTGACTAGTAGCGCCTATGATGAAAATTTCGCCAGAGGCGCTGTTAGTAATGTGTGAAAGAATACGGATCGAAAATTACATAATCGAAAACTTCAAAACCCGTACTAGGGTTACAAAATTCGCTCCATACGTTACACGAATATGAGTATCCTAACTGAAATAATTCGATCTTTCGCCGCTTTATAAAAGACATATTTTAAATACAACAGTCGAGTATACCATGATTAATAATTATTTTACACATCATATTCAACGGATTATTGAGGTATAAATGCCCGACGAAATGCGACAAGCGTTCTAATAAAATGCTCTGTAAAATTGGTTAGGGCTGCGTCTTCTAAAACATTTTTCATACAAATTCATAAGGAATTAAAAGAGACTATTCATGGTAAGACGGTCGCAGACTAACAAGTTCAATTTTAAATACCTGATATTAAACTTTTTGCAACATGTAACAAATTGAATTTTACTTGCGTAAAGCGATTGCAACTGACCTAACGTGACTGGCGCTTTCAAAGACGGCGCGAGCCAGGCGCGGTCGACAGTTATACGTAAAAATTAATAATAATCAACAAAATTTCACATATCAAATATCTTTATACAAATAGCTACAAGCGATCGCTCGCTCAACTAAAACCATTGATTATGCTGGTGTTTCGCGGACGAAATAATAAAAATAAAAGCATTATTGCGGAATTATTACAACAGTTTCGTATCCCCTCCCCCTAAGTACTAAACGATAACTTAGTCTAACAAGGTCAAAGAATTTATACAAGTACGAGTCGCGGAACTGTTCTAGGACACGTTCTGTGCGGACTATACAGAGACGCTAGGTCTACTTGAAGTGTGACGTCACGCGGGAAAATACCTAAAGTAAGACCATAGGTTCCCAAACTTTCTACACATGAGCTCCGTTACAATAAATATTGTTACACTAATATTGATATGCTATTGTTGAAATAATAATGCTTGATTTTGTACAGAATTATTGCTATTGATTGGATTAAAACCTACTATAGTTAAAAGATCACCAGTGTCAGTACTAGTTACTTCGGGAACCTATGACTTGACGACAAAACCTGAACAGAAGTAACTTCACCGCGCAACGTCACGCCTCATAAAATCTACTCTCACTTGTGTTTACCCCATCGACATCAGATCTATAATTTAAAACTATCTATCATTATTATTAATATTCTTTATTCTTACAGATTTCGACGAAAAGCAACATATACCGATTAATCAGTCGCGACATCGCGATTATTAAAAATTTACACGAATATACAAACTACAATTTCATTAATCATAAATAAATATTTACAAGACTTATAGGAAAAATTTAACGAATAGAAAACCTCCTAAACGGGAAAAGCGTAGAGTTCGCTCCTAATTGATAAATAAAACAAAACGACCGAATCGGTTCCGCTAGTCTACAATCTCCGATATAAATTTGGCAATACGATAATTTCTCTATACAATCTCTTGGTTACGTGTGATGCTCGATATACAGATCACCTTCTGGGAACTAAAGTAACGGTGTGTCTAGTGCGAGATTTCACTTTCACGATTCGCATAAACGTAAAATTGTATCGGATTGAACAGCGCCATCTCTTGTCAATGTCCAATGACAGTCGAACTATAGCGAACAGGATCATTTGATTGGTGGAGACGTATCAGTTTTCGCTCGCACTAGGCACACAGTGGCGTACGTCTCACGAGGCGTACATGCGCTTGATGTCCTCCTTGTAGCGCTCCTGGATGTCTTTCCGCTTGATCTTGAAGGCGGCCGTGACCAGCCCCATGTCGGGCGACCACACCTCCGTGCACAGTTTGACGGCCGCTGGCACTTCGAACTTCTCTAGACCACCTGGAAACAAATTGTTTTTATTAGATTTTTGCAAGTGCTGGTGTTGTATTATTATATTATAATAAAGGGCATATAAAATTTGTTTTCTGTTTTGCCAAAATAGTATGCTAGTGAAATCTTTTGGATATTAACATAGTTTTATTAAAAACTTACACTAACAATATGTATTTAAGTGATAACAGTGCATTCTAATTTCACATGGCAAATATCATATCAATTTTTTTAAACATGAATGACAATTAATATCCTTGGTCATTGAAAAAACAAACTATATTGAATATCACATGCAGATGTACTCCATGATGGGACATAGTTCCGCTTCCATAGTACTTAGTAGCTAGGTATAGTATAAGGGGTAAATATGTTAGATATATTGTAGTATACATACATTTGCGCGCATGATCAGCCAATTCCCTCAATACAGCCTGCTCCACAGCGGGCTCCTTGCACAACTGGTCAAAGGGTAGTCCAGGTAGTCCGGCCTTTGCTGCCAACTCTTCTAGATGCCTCGGGTTAGGCACGAGTAACGCCACGGTGTAGGTCTTGCTGCTATCGCCGTAGACGCAGATGTTCTCCACGATGGGACATGTTTTGAGCTCTGCTTCAACTTTGCCGAGTGATACGTATTCGCCCGCTTGTAACTTGACCAGGTCCTTTTTGCGATCTGGATGAATATAGAGATATCTATTGGTTTAATGTAAGTATGTGAGGAAACGTTAAAGTAATCTTGTGAAGTACTTCATGGTTTATAAATTAAGAATTATAAGTAAAGATCAGATCAGAAGAATAGATAAATAACAGAAACTGTAGTAGCTGGTGTCGTAGTCGATGTCGATATTGTAGCTGTTGTATAAGTGTTGTAGATGGTATAGCTGATTTAGCTTGTGTAGTAGGTGGTCTAATAGTTAGTGTAGTGATGAACACTAGTGGTGTACTAGTTGGTATAGCTGTTGCATGTTGTGTAGCT
>DVXP01001966.1:0-13677 GCA_018235645.1 Junonia grisea | reverse complement strand
TTACTCTCAACAAGCTCTTTCATTTGATACCCATATTGTAGAAATGCAATAAAAATAACTATTCTGCTAGGTTGGATAGTCCGCCATATTGAATTTAGAATGACGTCACGCATTTTATCATATATTTTTATTCAAACTAAATATGTATGCAACATTTCAGCTCAATCGGTTGAAGATATCTGCTTCAAAATTGTGTAGCAAAAATCTACCCGAAAAAACTACATCCACATATTGCAAGATAATCTTGAAACGGCTGGACCGATTTTGATATAACATGTCTAAGAATCACCGCTAGAAAACCCTCTTTTAAATTAAAAAAAAACTGTATCCAAATAAGTTCATCCGTTTAGGTGCTTCGGTGCCACAGATAAACACACAGACACACAGACAAACATAGCGGTCAAACTTATAACAACCGTCTTTTTGGGTCGGGGGTTAAAAATAAGGTAACTTACCCTTTCCATAAACATTGCAATGTGTATCGTAGTAGGCGCCCTGTGCGTTCACTTTGCACACGAAGGGAAGCTGCCTGTTGCAGTCGAAGCGTTTCACGTCACCATCTCTCTCCATAACATCACATTCGTTGACGTAGTTTGTAAACCTCTTATTATAATATCTCATGTCTATTATTACTAAAAATGTAAAATAGTTCTTAATTAATAATATTGTTTATATTATAAATTATAAAACTTTACTAAAAAATCACGTAATGGTCAATAACCTTATACAACATGAAACTGATAAAGATCACTTAGAACAAAAAAAAAGGATTAAACTGTCTAAATCCGCCTTTATTAGCCTCATGTTTTGTCAACTTCTACTACGTTATACATAATATGCAGTGGACGTTAAACATAATTGCTATGGTTCACAAAATACATGAGTCTTCTTAGACCCAGGCCTCTCTTCCAATTCGGCTCGGAGTTCTGGGAGTGCGTAAAATGTCTAATACATCAGTGCCAGCCTTTTTTCTTCTGTTCATAGTACGCACACACTCTATGGTAAAATTATTATTAATCCTTCCCTGGGCTCCGTAGAGGTGTCATCTTTAGCAGAAGCCAAAAATGCTTAGTCAATAACATGTCCTAGCGGTCTGTTACCAGAATCATGGTATGATATTATTTGTAAAAATATTTACCAACAACTGTTAAATCAGTCACCCTCACCCGCTGACCGCGCTTGTCTACTAGCTGTGTCTGAGCCGGAATCTGGTTACTGGCTTCATGGTCTCCCTTCAGCCAATGTAGGAACTCTCCTGGATCACACAACTTTGACCCTTATCATTGGGCTTAGGCTTGGTGCCAAAATCAATCAGCTCCATCGTTGCCACTGTAGTCAAGAGGTTGACGAGTTTGGGGTCGCCTCTCCCACCATAATTCCCTAAATTATGTCTTCCGCCGGTCTCTTTTCAGTGCAAATATACCAACCACTCCGTAGCCCATTTGCTTGATCCGTAAGGGTGGCAAGAGACCTGACGGTATGACTCTGTTGCCGTGGAAATTTGGCAGATCACTGGTTTCCTTAATTTAACAGCTTGAAGCAAATCCACCAACATTAAGTATTCATATATGATAGGGGTACATTATAGGGTGCGAGGTTTCTCCCCATATGATTTTCTGACACGCTCGAGTAACTGCAAGTATCTCTGGAAACGTAACATCCAGACTTGTTGGGGAGAAATATTCCTTCTGCTATGTAGACACCAATTAAGAATGGATGTAACGAAACCCCACCCCTAAATGAAGAGTTTGTGTGCAAAATATACCGATAAAAACTTCGGTAACTTAGAATATAAATTAGAGTTTATATTACTTATATTAGAAATTACTAAAATTACTAAAATTGTGAAACACAATTCGACACCCACAAGTTACAGCCTGTCCGTCGTGATATGATTAAACGTCAGCCACAACACAAATTTCGCTATTTTGTATTTCTATGATTGCCATAACGCGTCGAGCGCGTTTTCATGAGAGCCATTATACGAATTTCGCCATAGGGACATTTTACTGTGACCACAACACGATGTGTGCTATTTTTTGCTCATTGAGCGTTTTTGATCTTTGACCGTAACATGTATACAATACATATTATATATACCTAAATAACTTACAATTAATAACCGGCTGTTCAGTGGCTAATTCGTGTTCGATACCATCTTTACCAATCCAGATGTAGTTCCCTAGATCCGGGTACTGTTTGAACATGCCGTGGACCTGTGCCACGTCATGTTCAGATGTCGGGAGTAGGAGTGATGCTCCCTCAAGCTGACATACGGCTATTGCTTGTTGAATTGGTGTACTCTCGATGTGGAATTTGTAAAAAGCATCAGTGTCCTCATTATAAATGTAATCTTTCCGGTATTGCTTCGATGATGTAACTGGAAATGAAATTATATTACATGACATTTTATAGATCGCTACAGTAGTAGTAGATAGTAGTGCCTGTAGTTTTTCTGTTTGAAATATTTTGGAGTATTGGAATTTCAGATAAAACTGAAATAAAACATTTCAATAGCAGCAAATAAATCACAATTTTGGTAAAAATAATAACTAAGTATTTTCTTCATTTTTTTTACATGTTTTTACTTTGCATTTTATAAAATAAAAATAAAGCAGAGCCAATTATTATTTAAAAAATGAGTGCTGCAATTTATTTTGATAATAAATATAATTATAATTACCAATAGTTATCATCAGAAATATAATAAAAGAACACCGTTTCACGCACGAAACCATCATTAACGATAATAACGTCGATGTTAACTGCGATAATTTGACACACTGCGAAACCAGAAGGTGTGATAGCTTTATATATAACAGAGATAACCCAGACGGTCAAAAAAAGGGAATTCACATGTTCCGCAGACTTACAATTTGTCCAACGTAACTGATTTAAATGTCTTTAAACATATTATGCCTAGCTTTTGCACGCGATTCCGCCCGTGTGGATGTCTTTTATTGTTGTTCCGTCGTGAGTGTCATTCCGGGATATAATGTATCCTATTTAATCCTTTAATTGAGCCGAGATGGCCTAGTGGTGCGAACACGTGGATCTTAAGCAAAGGTCAGGGTTCGAACTCTGGCTAGCACTAGAGATAGCTAGCTAGATTTTCGAGTGCTAAATTTGTATTTAAATTCATCTCGAGCTCGGCGGTAAAGGAAAACATCGTGAGGAAACCTGGCCAGAAGAAACACACTGACACATGTATATCCACCAATCCGCAGTGGTGCAGCGTGGTGCATTAAGCTCCATAACCTTCTCGCTAATAGAAGAAGCCTATGCCCAGCAGTGGGATATGTACGGGCTGTGTTACGTTTTTTTATTATTTAATCTAGGTTTTTACCCTTTATATCTGCAAAATTTCATAGCAATCGGTACAGTAATCTAGCTCGAAAGCGGAATAAACTAACAAACACTCTTTTTCGCATTAATTTATAGGGATAATTAATGAAAAACAAAAGAAGTAAGGATTAGCCATTACTACTACAGGACTATGATCGATGAAATAATAATTTTGGTAAATAGCTTTTTTGTTGTGACTTAGGTAGATATCTCGTTGCAATTCCAGGATAAAATAGACGCCTCTTTGTGTAGTACCTACTACTAGTAAGTACCTACTACACAAAGAGGCGTCTATTTTATTCAGCAATTTAGTAACACTTAATCAGTTACACATGTCACATTCCTTTATTTTTATTTTTTTAATACTGGGCTCTTGTTCGCAACTTCGCTTGATGGATTTTGTTTTGAAATGCATAGATAACCTTGATTCCTATTTCCCTCCTTTTCGTAGTGGCTTGTCCTTCTGGCTTGTTTGTGTTATAGAAGAAGACAAGAAGCAAAATAGAGATTTACAGTTTTTCGTTCATTATCACATATCTTTTGAAGTTTTTAACATATAGGTATGTTATATTTATTATATATTGACAAAATGTGTCACAAAGTTTATCGTAGCGTTATTGATAAGGTACTTCACACTTCAAACTAATTTATACGAAATAAAAACATACATTTCTCGGGAATGTTTACGTTAATATATTTAGTAACACAAAATATTTAGTGGTTACTGATTTTAAAATTAGTATTAAAATTTTATGAAATCAAACAATGTACAGTTTATTACATGAACTATGAATATTCATAGTCGTACATTAATTTAATTATTTATTATAATCTTTATTATATTACTGGTTACCGGAAAGCAATAGGTACATAGTAGACAAACATTGTTTTAATATATGTATAAGATATCGAAAATGAAAACGATATACTCTAAAATTCACGAAGGTTTTATGTCTGAATTGAAAGAAAAATTGGAAGGGATGAAAAAAAATAAAACTTCACAAAGTATATTTATGCAGTAGTTTTATTGTTACAGTGTCGAGCCCGGATGTTACAGCTCTACGCCGGGGCCCGCTACACTACCGACTACACAGATAACTACAAACTGTCTTCCCTCTATCATAACCAGCTCGGCTTATTGCGGAAACAATCAAAACCTTTACATATTTATACATATTAAGACTTAGCCAGTATCATATAAAGACGAGCATACATATTAACAAAAAAGCAACTGTCACTTTGACATTTGTCTATGGTACTATTTTTAGTCTGTATTCCCAAGTGTTAATGTATATGCTTGCCTTATACATTTAAATTGATCTTCTGAATTACAAAATGAAAACAAATTCGAACATTTATTTAGCAATAAACCGTGCCGTCTGAACATCTATCCAGAACAACGTTAAATCTAAACATTTACACGTACAGCTTTAATCTATTCTACGTTTACTATACCAGTAATTAAACGTCAACCGTTTTACATACAAGACTGTGTACACGTAACAAAATTATAAATTCCTCAGACAGGTTGCATATTATCCGTGTGGCCGTGACACGACGCTACAAAATCATTACTTTAGTTTTGGCAGTTTGCAACAATGGTAAAATGCAACTAACTCCGTACACGACAGAAACACGTATCAAATATATTTACAAAGTCCAGTTTCTGTTATATTACTTCATCAATATCAAATAAAACCCAAAAACCTAAGGAGTCCATCGTGACAAATAAACTAAAACTATTTTACACGTTAACGTCGATAAGAAACATTATCGCAAAGCAAACATTCCTAATACGTATTATATTTAAGTGAACATGTTTTGGGCATTATTATGAATACAGCCATTTGATATTATCCTAAGTTACGTTTAACTTAAACACGACTATCAGTGCACAAAATACCTACTATTTACATTACTGGTAAATAAGATTAAATTGAATCGTGTTAAACTTACGATCGAAAACTTCTTACTTTGTTGTAATTATTTTTTTTTTAATTATTTTCATTATAAGTAAATAGACGAATAATCGATTAAAGAACACAAATAAGGGCAGAGGCTTAGTTTATGAGAAATCAAAATTCTTATCAGTTTTAATATTTACAGGATAAACGACCTTAGTGACGAATGCGTACCTCGTTGATACGTCGGTGCATCGATGCTAACGTTAAAAAAAAGGAATCGAAATGCGTGACGCCTTAAAAACTAAAAACCACGTGCTTAAACGATCATGTTAGAACTTAAAACATACGAGATCTCTGAAAGTCTGGAAACGAAATACGTATATTACATACAAATAAGAAAGCGTTTCATCGCAGGGGTTAAGAGATGGGATCATTTTAATCCGATCAACACTTTATATTTACATGGACAATCGGTACACTAACTACTAATAGTTTATATAATATATATTCCCACTTTAATCGCTTAGACTACATTCGTAGTGTATGACGTCATCGACTTTCGGTTAGAACGCAGTCTAATATAAGACGGGGCGATTGGAAAGCGTATAATATTAAGATACAATTGTCTATACAAGTCACACTGGCTGTGGGAGGTGTGATCGAGTCAAATAACTACACCTAACGGATCACAGTGACAGTTTTCTGAGTTAAGGCAAGGTGGGTCCGTAGCGGTCTGCGCGCGCGCACGATAAATACACGCACTATGAGGAAAAGAAATATTTTTTACATCATCAAGTATTAACTGGATTGAAAATGAAGTTCGTATACATGCAATAAACTGAAGTTAGCAGCGAAGGTTTCTATGCAATATATAATAATTATAAATCACATTGTAAAGTAGCGTTTACAATCATTACCTTTCGAAAAAGGAGTGTTGATGTTTAGTTTTTTTTTTGCATAAAAATACTTACGAGTTAAATAGTCAAGTAATAGAGTTACCATTTAAAGGTCTTTTATCAGTTCCTCAAAATTAAATAAACAAAAAAAATATTCCGTACAAAAACATCCGCTTATCTTCAGAACGTTCTAATAATAAACTTATTAAAACTCATAATACGTGTAGTTATCAGTGAACGGCGCAGACACGCTTCCTTTTGTACCATCAAACGTATTTGACTGTACCATTACAAGTTCAAATAAATTTGTACCTTATGTGCTCAACTATAAGGTACATTCTTGCAATGGTACAAACAAAACGGCAACCGAATCGTGCGGGATATTACAACGGCTCGAACGATACTAGAGCCAAACTAACACTACGCTTACATATTTACATATTTTTATTTTTTATTTTTTTATTATATTTTATATAGCTTTGAACTAGTTTTAAGGCTACGTCTCTCGACACGCACACACGTTTCCCCTATGCTATATCATGTTAGCAGCGTGATGCAGAACGTTATACTAAATCAAACACATATGGAAAACATCGATATCGATAAAAAGAAAAGATCATATCGTATCACGACACTCGTGTCACGCACACTAACACACAGTTACATATGTATAACATCTAATACACTATAAATGCTGAATTCAATATGTATCAGTTAAAGTTACATCACTATACAATAATATACACTACGGCACAGACAGTATATATTTTTCCTCACTATTTCCTTGTGTATTGGGTACTTTTTAATAAATTCTAAACTAACCTAACTACGTAAAAATGTTCAGTCGATGTTACATACAATGGTGTTTAGAGTAAGCTTATTGTAAAAAAAAATGTAAGGCTCCGTACAGACTGCGGTCTGTCGAGATTCCGGAGTTGGCACAGGACTGCGATCTAAGTTAAGTACGAAGCCGCGATCTGTGCGACGCCTTACACTGACACAGAACACATAAAAATAATTCAATTAAACGATAAAATTAATGCGATAACGCAATATTATATTGCAACATTTATTGCTCGCAATGTCCATACAATCAGGCACACACACGCGTATACTACATAGAATCGCAAATATAAGGGCTCGAACACACCTGAGCGACCGAGCGAAGCGATTACATTCGCTTCAATACTACTTGAGCAGCAAAGCTAAAAGTTACAACAAATATTCTCTGTGGTCTAATAGCTTTACTGGATTGCGTCGCTTCTGCAACGTTTGGTCGTTTAAGTGTATCCGATCCTTAAATTAATAACTATACCTACGAAGCTGTTACATAGAACGTCACATCGATTTATTTAACAATCTTTCGCATTTCCATCACTACTTAGTTACATCTGCGATTCTTTCGTTGTGTCGATTATAATTTGCGTTATATTACAATATAATTTCTTCTCTTTACACGAATTGCTCGAAGCAACATTATTACATATAGCCATCTCTTTCTAACTTAGGTTAATAGACAGAGACAGATGTAGCCATATCTTTCTAACTTTCGGTTAAATACAGAATGAGCAATTTACACGAGTCGACGTCATAAACATGCCTGTCTCTTTCTAACCCAAGAGTTAAGCCATAATTAGACAAAGATAGACTACTACATTTGTAATATAAAGCAAATTAGCGAAACCGTCTTTCTTTGCTATAATTGTCTTCCCAAGCCGGTACACCTTAAAGCTATATTCACAAACTAACCGTAAACCTAATACTAAACTAAGATTATCGAAACAGGACACAATACATTTGGTAGCCATTTTAGATAATGTCTTATATTCAAATGCTTCGAGAAACATTTTCTTTCGCATTCTATAATGCCAATTCAATTTTGATTTCTTCTCCGAATTTAGATAATTTTTAGTGCATTTTTTAAGTCCTGTATACATTAGTCAAGGTATGGTTTTTGAACCAGATACGTATGCGCATGTCGCCATTTTGTTTTTTGCAAGAAGGGTCATATCTAACGTCAAAATTATTGTTTTGAGATAAAATTGTACCTATATTTCACTTTTAACATATTATGTGACTGAGATTTTTTACACTACTGTAATAACATGTTTTTATTTTCCAATGCTGTGTGTACTGTGTTGTCGCAATACTTTAAATAAACTAGAATATTAGAATTTTATTGAATGCCAATATTTGACGAACTATTTTAAGTTGTCATCTTACTAAGGGATACAGGACTTAATAACTGTAATTGTCTAAATTACATTGAGCTTTAAGAATTTTTAAAGGAAAGTTTATACAAGCGGAAAGGCTTATCATTTTGTGATTCAATTATTTCGAGCTCTCAAGTAGTAAAATATTGTGCCAAAACCTTTTCACCATTTATACGTAGCCATGACGATCCTAAGAGGTTTATTATTAGCATTATTTTTGACATCTTTAGAAAAACCAATCAAGTTTTTTTTTGAATAATTCGTCAAATTAGCGTAGTTTCGCTAAAGAATCATCGCTTTCAATTTAAAAGAGATTTTAATTCCAAGTGTATTTGATAATTATTAGCTGGCAAAATTTTAGTATAGGTAAATAGATAATAACACGTTGGCTACAATTGTAATTAGTTATTTATAGTTAGTTATGACAAAACTCTCTTTTTGTCTATTTCTCATCCAACACCGACATCTTATTTGTGTCTACTGAGAACTAAAAAGTTCTTTCTTCAAGTTTGTATAAGAAAACAGAATACATTGTTACCACGAAGAATGAAATATTGAGCACAATCGTTTTGGAATTAATACTGGTTATCCAGTCATCGCCACGCACATGGAAATGCATTTGAACTCCCAACAAGGTATTAGAGAATAATTTCACACAAGGAATGTCGATTTTTCAATTGATATCGCATTTAAACTCGAAGAAAATTGTCTCCAAAGCAGAAAAATTCAAGCGATTAGTCTTTAGGAGTAATGTCTTTCTGAATAATTTTCGCAAATCAACGTACCGAACGCAATGTCTAATTTTTCTTTTGTGTGAATTTTGAGGTGCAAAGAATATTGAGCATTACGTATTTTACTACAAAGTAAGTTATCACGTGTCGGTGTAGGCGACGTGCTACTTTTGGAAGTCTCGCTTTTTCAAAAACTTCTACAAGCTACAAGTGCAGAAAGTACTGATTTGAGAAACTGAGAAAAATGCAAGCTACATTTGGACTCGTTAACTCTAAAAATTAATTTTTGGAAGGTTTTCGCATACTGACCTAGACGAGGCAACTCAATTTACTAAAAGCAGTAAACATTAAGCGGTATGTGTTGAACAATCATGCAGGTTATGACATCATATATTGCAACCTTTGTTTGGACGCTCTCCCAAAATTTTCCGTATATCAAAACGTGGCAACTCAATTTAGTACAAGAGCAGGGTATATTCAGATTTTGTTATCACTTCATACAATGTAAGCTGCATTCGGACTACAAAATCCTTACTAAAAATTTTCCACATATATATGTAGATGAGGCAACTCAATTTATACTACAAGAGCGAAGAATTCTTTAGACCCCTTGCTCTCAATAAAGCTTCTCTGCAAAGATTTCCGTATATCAACCTAGACGGGGCAACTCAATTTAAAGCAAGGAATATTGAGCGTTAAGTATTAAACAATAATGCTGGATGTCATGTCAAATAATATAGGGTTCGTTTGGACTCGTTAATTCTAAAAAAAATCCTCTTTCAAAGGTCTCATGTCGAAACGTGGCAACTCAATGTACAAGAGCAAGGAATATTGAGCGTTATGCATTAAACAATAGAGCAGATAAACACGTCACATAATGCCAGCTGCATTTGGACTCATTGATTTTAAAGAAATATAGCCTTCCTGCAAGGATTTCACAAATAACGTAGACAAGGCAACTCAATGTACAAGAGCAAGGAATATTGAGCGTTATGTATTAAACAATAGAGCAGGTTATCGCGTATCGGTGTAGACGGCGCGTCGCTTGTCGAAGCCACGCTTGGACTCGCGTCATTCCCATTGATGCGGCGACGGCGGCAATTCGGAGGGATGGGCGACCGTCGAACTGAAATGTTCACGCGATTAGACTTCGAACTGCGTGCGATACCCACACCCACGCCACTAGATCCGTGCTGGATTTCACTTAAAAACCATATTTGTCATGCAAAAACCCCGTATAGCATTCATTTTTTGCAATATGATCTCTCAAATCCAACACAGAACTGATATTTGACCATGCATGATTGAAAATCTTTTGGAATTGAAAACTTTCGTCTATGATAATAAAAGACTTAACAGCAAAACTGCATCACAAATCAAACTACTTATTTAACTACTTTATGAAGTGTAAACACAATATCACCACAACCGAGTGCTTGGCACTGTTCTCACTGACTACGCATGCACTACATACCAGGATAAAGGATGTGAACTGAAACTGTTTGCGAATTTGAACCTTATGGCATTCAAAATAAGGTACATATTTGTAATTTGAAAAGGCAAAAGTATTTTAACACATTCGTAAACAGTTTCAATTGTAAATATTTTGCAGTCAATTAGAAATTCTCTCCCATATATCTGATATTTGCATTCAGCCCTCAGTTTGGAACTATATCATTACGCGACTAGAAAAGATTTTAGTGTTTTTTTTTATATTTCCTATTACATATTTTTGTACCCACATTACTAGCAATCATTATATCTTTTAATTTAGTTTTTCTTTTAATACTTTTGTGATCATAAATAAAGAGATGAAAAAAAGTATTGATATTAAACTCTTCGTAATAAAATCTATAAAAAAATTGATCTTTATTTTGTTCTTTGTTAATCTTATTTTCGTAAACAATGTCACATTTCTTCTAGATAAACAATAAATTTCAAAACATTTACTTTATAAAATCATAGGTATCAATACATTTCAAAATATTAACTTTCTAAAATCTTTCTTTCTAAAGGTAAAGATATAAAGTTGAAAGAATGTGGGTATTCAGAAAAACGGCATCAAAATCGCGTAATCCTCATGCACTGTACCCGAACCGGTGCGGGACGGAACGGACTAGCCAACGATCAACCCTTTTGAAATTACGGACGACGTCCGTTCGCGAAGGCAACACGCGTATTTAACTTCAAAAAATACCACAACATTATGATAATTGCTAAAATCTTATTCAGAATATTAAGACGAAGTTGGTAATTGATTGCTAAATAGATTTTTTTAAAGTTTAGACCGAAGTGCCTTGTCGAACGGCGTCCGCGTAAACATAAAGATGGACAACACAATGAGCGTGCGGGCGCTTACTGAATGAGGCGCGCTAGGCAGCGCACAGAAATATCACGGGCGATAACAGCAGAATTTTTGCCGCAGTCTTGAAAGGGGAACAAACTTTTGCTTTCGAACTGGCTCTACGGCTGCCGCAAACACAGAAAAAAAAGCAAAACGTTATTACGTCTACTCTCTCGTCTACTCTAAACGCGAACCACCATTTCAAGAGGGTTGATATCGCTTGAACTGCGGTGGTACAAAGAACTATCGCTCGGAAGCGGAGAAAGAAAATAGATGAAAAAATAAAATAAAAATTAAACCCATGCACAAATCGGGCTTGCAAATCGGGCCCGAAGGCACGTCGTGTTACAATACAAAAGAAGGCAAAAAGTATTGTTACCTACACTGCAAAACAACTACGAAAGGCGGATTTTCGGGGAGGGTGGGGAAGTGGGGGCAAGGATCTCGACATAGGCTTACTTTTGCGACCACCGTGTATACTAGTTTTCGGTACTAAACAAGGTTTTCGATGTGGTATAGACACGCACATTTTAAGAGAACACAAGGCCGTGACACAGACGTGCTTTTGCTAACGGATCGCACCGTGCCACACATAGTTGTGATGATCATTCATTTGCTTTAGTCTGTTTTATTATCGTTAACAAGACGTGCAGACAACTTTTACTCAACTACTAAAATAGTTTACCACTTGATAGAAAAAAATACATTAAATATTATAAACATAAGGATCTGAAAAGAATATTTATAATCTAGTATACCCAATATTATATACTTTACAATTGTGCCAAACTACTAGAGAAGAACATATAATTTATTGCATTATATAAAAGTTTATTTAAAAACTCGCTGTGAATTTATATCTTAATAACTTAAAGCTGTGTTGTCCACACGTCAAAAACTAAGATAGCGTGGCCGAATATGGGTGCGTGGTGGTCGCTATATAGCTCAGCATAAGGTGCCTCTTGACTATGGCCGATCGTCAACTATTCTTCAAAAACTTATCGCCCCAAAATTGGCACTAAAACCCTCAAAATCAGTAAAAAAATTCTTACAAAATATTCTTCCAAAAGTTGGGACACTTCCGCAAAACTAATATAACCATGTAAAATATTAAGTTGTGTGGTTGTCGATGGACCATAGTCATGGGCAATAGGTTATATCGCAAAGAAATCACCTAGTGTCGGTTGGTTGCGGTGGGTTGCGGGCGGCGCCTTACCTTGCGAAGCTCTTGAACGCCGCCGACTGCGGGTTGATGCAGAGCGGCACGCGCGACGTTTGGAGCTGTTCGGCTATGAACTTGTGGATCTCTTCTGCGGGTTTGATGTGTAAGGGATTAGTATTTGGGCCTTATGACTAAATTCTTATAGGATGGTTAATATTGTCACATTTGCCTTAAAAGTATTTTTAAATGGTTAAGTTTAAACGTTAACGATAAGACATTACTGATGAAAAACAATAATAAAATGGCTAGAGCTAATCTATAGTGTAACCAGCTGTTTAATTGCCAAACACCCATAAAAAATTAGATTTTTCAATTACTTAACTCCAAGCTTTTAAAACGAAATGGAGTATCTTTGGTGCTCAATTATTTTAGTTCTAGCCATTTTTTTATTTATCTTAAACCCTATCTAAAACAAAAATATCACCACTTCCGTCCATTACCTTTAACCTGGTGTACCGAAGTGAGCTTCCTCTCCCAGCCATCATGGAAGGCGTGAGGAGCAACTGGTTCTAGGTCTGGCGAGTAATGCCTCGCCGCTGGAGGAGCGCTATAGCAGCACTTGCACATGCACGAGTGGTAGCGAAGGCGACCTTCCTCCAAGTATGGATGGGCGAGCGCGTCGACAACGGATATACGTTTTGCCGGGTCGAAGACTAGCATCTGGAATTTTAAGGGGTTTAGGGTTATTTTTGGGTTTTTAAGATTTAGGGTCTTATAGGGTAATTTATTTAATTATTATTAGAATAAGGTTTGTTCAAATTTGTTTGGGGGTACTATCGCATTAGGTAAGAAATATAATTTATAGCGAGGAATCGGTTTAGCAATTTGTTTCTATAGAATTAGTATGATTAATTTGGTTAATTACAGATTTTTTTAAAGTGTGGAATTTTGTAAAAATTAATTTTGAATTGGCGGAAAATTGTAATAATTACTCATTACTAATCATAAATAATAATTAATGATGCTGTTTAAATCATTTCCAAAAATAAACCTCATTTTCAAATTATTAAAGGAATCTTCTT
>DVXP01001965.1:0-13679 GCA_018235645.1 Junonia grisea | reverse complement strand
GGACACTTGACTCTAAGAAAAATTGACACTTAAAAGCTTAATATTTCGGAAACAGTTCGTCGTTCGGAAAAATGGTTCTGCTACACCTATAGTATTTTTAAAGAGCTATCCAACGATACCCCACAATATAGAATAAATGAGAAAAAACATTTTTGGTCTCACTTAAGACATAGGGGAGACACACCGAAAAAAAAATTTTTTCAATATTTTATTATACGACTATCTCGGCGTAATTCATATGTATACCGAATCACAGCTTTTTAATGTTAAGGGTCTCGGAGCAAAGCCGCAGACAGACAGACAGACGGACATGGCGAAAATAAGGGTTCCTTTTTGATTACGGAACCCTAAAAAAGAGATCTTATAAGAAAGTATAATCGAGATTCTACGTCATACTTCATGTATGTAAACTTATTATATACAGTCTGCATACAATCGCATTCACATTAATTGCACTACATTTACCACTCACATAAAAGCACTTACAACCAGTTCGATACGTATCTACTCAGGACTAACGCAGTCCATATCACTTGCCTCGCATTAGGCGGCATGTCTTCGTGTCTCGCTCAACAAATATTTACAATGTATCGACTGCAAACGCAGTGGAGTCTTCTAACGCAACTGATAGTTGTCGTCCCACTTACAAACCACACGAGATTAAATGTCAATACGTAGGAATCAGCCAAGGATGTACTTTGAAACGGAGAAATGTATCGAATTGTTTGTAAATTTGTTAACAAATTAGCTGTGAAAAATAAATAAAACATTCATCCTTCCCTCACAGTGCCTGTTGTATGTATTACATTTCACCAATTTGTTAAAGCCTTGTTTCGTTCGTGTAACAAGTAAAAAACACTCATTTTAGTCCTTACACGGTATTCAGCGAGCGTCGACACGGTGTATTATCATACAAACGAGTCAAATCCTCGCGTAGCCGTAATCTCGGCTAAGATTGGCCTCCTGAAACAATAGCTGTCTCCCTAAACGAATGAGTGAACACAACACTCTACATAGGCCTAAGCTCTATAGCTCTTTTAATATTTCGCTCGTGAAGCGACAATGTCTTGCGGAAGTTTTTATTATATGTCGTGAATTTAACTTACGCTTTAGTAGGAAGTTGCAATTGCAGTCAACAATGTCGTTAGTCGTAAAGCGAAGACCACAGCGTTTAATGATATTTTATGGGCCACAACAAACCTTTGCAAGTTTTATGAGCTGGGTCGGACGCCTTGATAACAGATTGTGTGACGCTTATAAATATTGTAATCCTATATTATTAAGCCGTCAAAAATAAAATAATAAATTATGAGTAAATGGATAAAATTGCGTCCTCACATAATTATATGCTCCTATCCCATTCTATATATACGTATTATATATAGGATGTTCAAAGTATAAACCATTATTTCGTATATCAAAAGTAATATTATACGTATGGTACATATGTACGTGTATATGCTAAAGTCACAGCCTAGTAAATAAAACTAAACAGATTTCAATCAAATTCAGAGCAAAAATGGCACTTGCATGACAAATAGAAGCCGATACACCTAACACATGCCTCTTTTTCACCGTAAAAGTATAGATATAATGTAGCCAGTTTGAAATAAAGTCAAAAATACACCTGTTAATTAAATTCGCAACTATTAATTTATTAATAAATACATTTGAGACCGACATAGACTTTGCATTTGACCCTAATGGCTTTGCGGTTCGGGAGCCAATGCAGTGTGTCTCGTCACAGATTAATGTTGATTAACTGAATTAATAATGGAGTTAATATCGAATCCGATTCGGCATTTTCAGACTACAATTTAACTTTGATAAACTCAACAAAATGGTCGACGAATTTTATAAAAATAACAAGTAAAATTAATGACTTTATGAAAACTGTACATTGATATGATATCAATTTATGGCAGCCATTTCACGAATGTCATGTAATTTAATAACTTTTTGTTTTATAATAATATTCGAAACATGGATCACGATAATTTTAAATTTCATGTAACACATGCAACTCATTACAACATGTAATACAAAATATTATATTTCATTGCACGTAACATAACGTGCAGTGACAAAGTTAAACAATTTTTAAATGCAACAATAATTTATGTGAAAATATTTTACATTTGAGATTTTTTTTTTATATAATTATTAATAAATTCTGAAATTTTAAAATCTTATTTTTTATTCTATCATCTGTCGCTGTCACCCATTGCCGATCGTCATCCGTCTGAACATCCTAACAATAGAATTTTCATTTCTTGTAAACCTTAAAACTGTCAAGCTTGAACATATTGCTTTTTTTAATGTTCATCATTTACATCCCGATAAAGCTTAATTATATGAGGATACTGAACCCCAAATTATCAAAGATTCTAAAATGATATAAACATACTTTTTTGAATAGCTGAAAAGCACTATTTAAGTTTGTAGGTAATTTTTAACTTCTAGTAAATTCTTTCGAAATTTTTGTTTTACATTTTGAAGGTTCCTACACCCATATAACCCTTAATGATTATGTAATGTTTATTTTAATCGTCTAAGAAGTTAAATATCTACAATACCTGTTGAAAGATGTATTATATTATCTATACTAGTATTGATCTTTCAACAGAATAAAAAGAAATAACCTTTTTACTTACTTGAAACATGTTATGAGATTTGTAATATTATATCATATCAATCTTGGGTATCTATCAATAATATAAATATTTTCTTTTAAGATTGATATAATACGAGTGATTACTTTCCTCCGTACCTTTAAATATGTCACTCGTAAGGCAAATAACAACTCAATGCCAAATTAAAATTTACCTAAATTTTCCCGTAATATTAAACGTTTGTTTAACCACAAAAGAATGTCCACACCACATGCGAACCCCTTTCAAATAAATTACAGTGAAAGACGTTAGTAATATCGACGCAAACAAATTCGATTTATTCGGAATACATTGTGGGAACGCGGTTTCTGATTGATTTCCGGCGGCGCATACATTCTCTTATGTCGTCAGGTGCCCGCTTTTCCCACAAATAGTTATTCTATTGAGTAAAGATTGACAGATTGCGTGTGTAACAGCCCTTTGAATAGTTATGTACGAACATTCAAGCCTGCCTCCTTTGTTGAGTGTTCCGTGTTATATCGGACTTTTATTTTTTGTGGTTAGAAAAAAATTGTATATAATGTAAAGATTATGTTTATAGAATGGAAGAATATGATGTTAGTGAATTAAAGAACGCCGTATGTATAAATTGATAGCGTATATTTCACTTTAGTGAAACATTTTACGCCGTTTACTGATTACATTTTAACACTGTGATAGCGCTAGTTTGACACAACCCTAATGTATGCAATGGCATCTTTTACGAAAATAACTAAGATACGCAAATTAAAAAAAATCACAGGTAAATCACCAGAAATAAGAAAATAATACACTATTCATTGCCCTTAATCATAACGAAACGACGCCAAAAATAAAAAGACATCTTATAAAATATATCTTACATAGATAATTCCTCGCAAATTACCTGAAAATATGAATATATTCAATAGGAAATTGATAACGATATTGTCATAGTTATTATTTGTATAGTAGGTACGCTTTCACTCTCATGAGACTCGTGAGATCAATTGAATGTGAACGGTATTATCATCTCGCATATTACAATCTATATACACTTGTATTTCCATATTGGGTCCCATTTATTGTAGCCATTTTATTATCTATTCGTACATTATTTACTTATTCAGTAGGGTTAGTATATATAAATGGTCACATTTAGTCATCTTCCTGTAGTCGATTTAATCGTTTATGAAACTTTTTCAGTTCCATGTTCTCTTAATTATGATAGTATTATTACATAGGTATCGAAGTAGGTAGTATTGTCGTTGTGTGTTGAGTTTGTCCTGGAAGACTGGGCCGGTTTTTTAAATCTATACATATAATAAAATCGTAGAGGAGTCGTTTCTGTACATTGATTAGTTTTTTAAAATACTGATTGCTATGGTCTTTCCTATCGATAGATGCCGACACCGCAATTTGTATAAAAAAAATCTGTCTGTCTGTCTGTCTGACTGTCTGTTCGCGGATCACGCGAAAACGGCTGAACCGATTTCAATGAAACTTACTATGGTAAGAGCTTATAGGCCGACTTAACATTTAGGACATTTTTTGTTTCGAAAAGTTTAACGGTTTCTGAGAAAAACACGAAAAACCATACTTACATACTTGAGAGCTCGAAACGTATTTGCTAAGGTGGCTTATTGTCAGATGTTCGCATGTCCTAAACAGACACCTTTGTTAAAAAAAAAGAGTAATGATAGAGAATATTCATAGACAAGTTTTGACATTGCCAATGGTAGTATTTTTGTTGTTTCATTTAATCTGTCCTTAATTCTGGCAAAAGCGAAGAACCGTATTAAAATATGTTCTATCGTCTTACTTAGACAAACCTTAATTCACGCGGGCGAAGACGCGGGTAATAGCTAGTATTTAATATTCGTAGAAATATTCGTAGAAATATTGATACCATAAATGACAACATATTCAGTTCTAATAAACAAGTATACACGAGGCGTCTGATACACTCTACCCGGAATACTTTTTAATTAAATAGAGCGCTTGAGCCTTGCTGAAAACTCTTTTAAGTGATTTTACGATAGCACCCTAACAACCTTAAACAAAACTTCTATAACTATATTACCTTCCTTACATCTAATAGATAAACAATACAATGCTAATTAAATACCTATAACTTAGATGTTTTCTGATTACTAAAATTACGAAAATACGAAATATACACTTTGCTCTAAAAGTAATAAAAATTAAAATTTAAGGACATCGGCACTTCAATAACATTACCATTTTAAACATAAAATTGCTCACCAAAATCAAGCTATGCATTTAGGAGCTGCGGTAACACTAGATTAAATTTCAATATATTTGATGTACAACTTAAGCTAAAAAGAGCAAGTTCCTTTCTACCTGTCGAGTCCCTCGAGAAGATCGTTCCAGGACCGAGCGCCGGAAAGCCTTCTGGAAAGCCCTGTAGGTCATCTCTCTCCTCTGGAGTTGCTCGCCTCCCCGGCCTCCAGGTCCCAGTGCCCGGAGCGGAATAAATAGGGAACTCCCTCCGGCCGTGGGTGCGTGAGATGGGGGTCTCCCGCATCCGTCTTCATACGGCCGAGAGGAAGACCACAGTTCGGTATGACCCCGGACTGCCGGACGCACCAGCTCCACCAGCACCAGAAGGCGAGACCATCCGCGCCCTCATGGGAAGGGCTCCGCAAGCCACGAACGGAGTAACGCACGGAGAAGCCGCGGACGTGGCGGCCATCGCAGGGGGTTTTAGTGAGTGAAATCTCACATAACCCGGCCCCCCAGGAGTCGGGTATCTATGAAGATTTACTCTGCGTCAACAAAAAAAAACTTAAAAACCTACCTAATTAAAAAGCTAAAAATAGTTAGTTGTTATAATATACCTACAATTTTTTTGACTTAAGCTTTTTATATTTATTGTATTTGCAACATATAGTTAGTCAATTAATATTAGATCTCGGAGGCTAAAGCACTTTTTAGGTTAAAGCTTTTTATAGTTTATTAGCCTGAAGATTTAAATCTTGTATTTCAATTCACTTAATTTTTTTTTAATTTCCAGATTCCTGTCACCCTCGTTTTTTAATCTACATTAACGTTAGTGACATTATGTATTACTTATATATATAATGCATTTTCATTCCCTCTAAAAGTTGATCATAGTCCCCAGGGCCTTAAGCTTGCTGAGAGTGTAAATCTACGAACAATATCATTTTAAAAATGTTTTCGCTCTTACGACTGAAATGAAATACCTTCGTACTTTCATTTCTTTTTTAAGTTATTTCATTGAAGCGTCTTATTAAGACATGATTACTTCTACTTGTGAAATATTTTATGAAATTTTGTGTTAATACAAGAAATAATATCTTGAGTATTTACTTTAGTTGAAATGAAACGAAAGACGTCTGAAACGGAACGATGTGAAATTATTTTGGAGAAGGGAGGATATTTTTATAATTTTAAAGTACATACGTAATGTTAAAATTTGTATATTTGGCTTATATTTTATCTTTGTACATACCACTCCACGCCACGGAGAAAAGTCGATCAAATGAAAAGGAATCCTTGAAACATAACCTGAATTATAAACTAGATTCAATGTAAAAGTAATGAAACTATATATTTTTGAACACTATGTGAACAAAATGCTAGAACAAGCAAAAGTTTACAGAAAAAAAAGTATAAAAATAAAGTGAAATCGTTGTTTGTATGAAATTATGATATTTAAGAGTCAGCCAGACAAGTGAATGAAATTAGAGATGAAGTTACTATTTACTGTAACTGGGTGTCTGAGACAGTCTAACCGCAGACAATTGTGCTTGGCGCCACTCTCGCCTGGTAAACGACGTAATAACAATTAGATTCTTAATAAAACAAACCGATATGTAATTAAAAAGGCTGTCTCTCTGTAACTGAAAGATCAGGCCAGGCAATTTAAAGGTTAAATATAATATCATAATAATATGGTTAAAGACATTTATTTCTCAAAAGAAATGACATTTCACTTAATGAGGAAATAAAACAAAATATTACGTACTAATTTAGTTGTGAGCGTTTAAGACAGATACATTTTTTTTTACATAATCTTTCACAATATGACTTACATATTATACATGATATAGTTTTTTTTTTTTATAATAATAATAATAGTGATCGAAACCCAAAGGAGCGCGTAATGCGTTTCTGCTAGTAAATAAAAAGCAAATTCGCATGCATTTGTCATATGGATCCTAAACGATGTTACAATAATACTAAACACTTTACTACATTACTTTAGAATTTACAGTAGAGCAAGAAGAGCCATGCCAAGAGGTGAAATATAAAAATTAGATAAATTAGACTTGAGTTCACTACATGAAAACGAAATTTTCAATTGAATTTAGTTACTTAGCTTATCTTGTTGTAGGGTGATATGTACGACAGTTTTCCCAAAAAAAAAAAGTTTCACGAAAATATAATGACACCTATTTATAATTTTAGAATACAATTACTTAATATATGTATATAGTGTTTTATCTAGATTTCTTTTGTTTAACATCGGTAAGAAATTGTTAAATAGTTCATGTTAAAAATATTAACGAATCATTTTAAAGGCGGTTTTACGAGCTATCATAACAGTGGACTTTCAAATCAAATCGCTCATAAGTCGAACATTGTTTGCCCCTCACCGTTAAAATCTAATAAAGGTATGGACAAAATGTCGGGCGGTGCCGTAAAAGCCTCACGACATTGTATCTGTCCTCGGTGACCGCAAAAACTTTAATGGTTTCTTTTATCGACCATTTGGGCTGTAATGGTCGCCTTTTGTTCCGATGCAGGCCTAATCTCTTAAGCACTCGTTTACTTGATACGGGTCACTGGAAGCATTATACAAAGTATTATATGGTCGGATCGGATGTCGTATCGTATAGCTTAAGTTGTTTTTATCCTATTAATGTAATGTATTAATATAATTAGCCCCTAATGCGTAAAACGGTAGTTCTAGTATAATTTACACCAGGTTATAATTTTTAAGACAGAACATGAACAATTTTACCTACTTCAAGATTTATGTTTGAAATTGTATTAGAATATTTACGGATTCATTTAGCAAATCAACATCAGAGTGCTAGTTATAGTGAGTTTAAGTAGATAGTTAAAGTTAGTATGCACAATTCATAATAAGAGAAGATAAACTATATGCTTATGACGTACCAAAGTTCTGACTCAACTTTCCTTTGAGAACATCATCAAAATATCAAAAACAACACACTAACTCTATTTCAACAAACATCTATATGTTGTAACCATCAGAAGCTACGATTTACTTAACTGCAATGACAAAGACATTCTATAACTAAAATTATTTACAATCGAAATTGGAAACATAACCAAAACAAAAAAAAAAAAAAAAAACAAAAGCCACTAGACGTAAACATAATTGCATATCCAACCACAAAATACTAAATACAAATAAGCGGAAGAAACATGAATACCTCTTCATACAGATTGTTTTATCTTCCGAAATAGTCGTCCTTAAAACAAAACTACAAAGATTCAAAGAGTCAAAGGTAACTAACAGAAATGAAGTCCTTATCTTTACGCCTTTTCCCTTGTGGTTCAGAAAGTCGTAAAAAGTAACATTGCTCTCGAGGCCACTTTTAGTTACTGCAAATCCAAGAGACATTTGTATGAACTGCAAATGTGCAATTCAGTGTTAAGCCACAACCACACAAGGCGTATTACGTCTGTTTCAAATATGAAACATAACGTGTATGACAATATGGTCTTTATTGTCTGTGGATTAAGGTTTATCTATATTCAGGCTTTGTCGAGCCCGTATATCATTAGTAGTAATTAGTTGCTTACGTCTTTCGCCGTCGCCTTACTGATGCATGTGATACGACACACCCGAATAGAGCCACAAAGAATATATTGCAATTTAAACAGACTGCCTACCTTTATACCTACTGTTTTAAGTGATGATTAACGGTGTTATTATCTTGTACAATAATCCTTTTTAACATTTACAGTTTATGTTAAGTAGCTTTTGTAAATGTTTCAGTTCCAAAATAATGTTTAAACATAAAACTAAATAGCCAGAGCTTTAAGCGCGGTTTGGCTACCGCGCTTAAGACTCTGGCAAGGAAAATACATAGGTTCAAATCTCGTTATGTACTATTCAAATGTAATGCTGGGAATAATATGTAAATTATTAATTTAATTTTACTTAAATAGTCCTAAATAGTACACAAATCAAAATAACAGTACTAAATCTAGTGCGGGTTTGATGCAAACTTTCACGTATGGACGAAAAAATTTTGTTTGGAAAAACACTATTTCACAAAACATCCGCCAGAGGCTCTGCACGTTTCACAGAAATTTTTCCCATTAGGGCCACAGTTTTTCTCCTGCCTAGCAGAAAAGCATTGTTAATTCTACGTGAAAGGTGAGCGAGTAACCCTGTCAAATTACAGGCATAATTTAGTAGTATTATAACTGAGATTTTATTATTTTTAGTGCGTCTAAGCCTCTCTAACGAAGACCAATGTAATTGGTTAAATTATATTATATAGAATGAATATAAAAATAAATTACTATCTTTCAATGTAAAACCTCATTCGCCCAACATAGGTTATGTTAAAAATTCATCAAAATGATTTTAGCAATCTCAGCATGAAAAGGGACCAGAAAAAGAGATAGATTTTGCATAATTTATAATATATATAATATTTTATATTAATTTATATATAGTATGAAATCCTTTCTTTTGCTTTGAAAATAATATATGTATTTGATGTTAAAACAAGAAAACTCCCAGCAACTTATACGTAACTCGGAACAAATGTCGTTATAAAACATATTAAGCGTTACATTTTTCATAAAGACCGCATAAATCGCAGTAGTTGTTTTTATGAACCCAGAGTGCCAACAAATCAAGATAACAAGGAGATAGGGAGGAAAATATATTTAGTATACTCCCGGACCTAGCCTCTATTGTACTGTTTGTTTCCTAATTTCCACATTTTAATAGTAAACAGCAAACAATAATTAAATTTACCATTCTTGAAGTTTATAATAGCATCTTTTGCTTAAGACGTGCAAATCTATTACAGTTGGACTTATTTTTTATTAAACCCTGAATAAATAAACATTAAAACAACGAAAAAATTTAAGACACCAAAGTGAAAAATAAAAGAAATATTTCATCATAGCATGGAACGGTTTTTAAAGTACCTAGTCAATGACTACCGCGAGAAACCGCCAGTTGTAAATCAATAACCAAAATTACTCTTCATATCAACGCAATAAGTATATCGTTGAAAAAAAAATTCTTTATACATCTTTTATAAAAACATATTTGCGAAACCTTTACGCACGTTAACAAAAGGAAGCAAGCACCTCGCACCCGTGACACACATTCTCTTTCATCTTTGATTGTGCGCTGAGAGCGTACTCAACGAGATCTCATCAACTTATGGTTATGCGTGTTTGTTTACATAGAATCGTGATATAAGCTTTGATTTTTATACTTTATAAACTATTTTTTTTTTTTGTGGAACATTAAAAAGTGAACGTACTCCCAAAAGCTCATTTAAGATAGGTACGGTTATTTAAGAGTGTGTCAATCAATTATTATTTCAAAGGACTATTCATATATTAATTAAGTTATTATTACATTATACATATATGTTATTATTACATTAATTAAAGAAAATAGTGTTTATTTTTTTTTACTATTTTTCTTTTAGGTATACATATTTTTAATTTTATTTCTACTTATACTTTATTCAAAGTCACCTTAGATAATTCAAGTTAGTGACAACTTCTTTCAAAAAAGATTCTTCGGTAATTCCATCCCGCCAAATTATACTGAAATGGAATATACAAATCACTCAGAAATAAAGAATAATAATATATGGAGGATTGCAACGTAATTAATCAACGCTTTAATTAAAATCCCTATCTTTTCTGTCATCCAAATAATATAGCAGTACGAGTATTTTGACATAAAACAAATCGCAATCATGTCATTGGTCTGTGGAGGAGAAATATTATTTTTATACAAAATCACTAATCCAATTACTCCATTCATTGGGCACTTACTTGAATAAATAATTCGAAGACAAGAGTAATAAAGTGTGTTTGGTGAATAAACAAGTAGCAAAGTTGCTGGCAATTTGAAGAAGCTAAAAGAAAATGGCGTAGTAATAATAAAAATAATGATCCATGGCAACTTTTTGATAATTAAGCGTATCTATAGAAGATAAATTCGGTCTTACCTACCAAAATTACCTCTTCTTTGTCGTCTTTAATTTGTGCGTATAATTTGTTGACAGTTTTAACTTTATACAAAATAGTTTAAAACGCTTGTATTTCAATAGGTGTTCCATTGAAATGTGTATATTATATTAAAACTTATGTCAAGTATTTTTATTACCCTAATATTTTTGTATGTCGAAATTTAAAAAAATCTTTACTAGTTTGTTAAAACTATGTTGTAATGCAAATAGTTATTTTTAATGTAATACTTTTATAAAAATTAAAAATCAACAAAGATATACAATGTTGTTTTATTCTATCCGTAAGTTCCGTAACAGTCATTAAAAACAAACAAGCCCTTCTAAATGAAATATAATTATGAAGTGCTTGCTTTACTGAGACAATCTTGACATAACGCTTTGACCACACAAATGAAAACACAAGAGTACTACTCTTTGTTCAACTCCAGTCCTACTTCCGTGCATTTTAACATTGCTACCCTACACTCGAATATATAATTAATTTGGCTGTTGAAGGGTTAGAACGGAGTTAGTATTATATCTCGCATTAAATAAACGAGCGCTAGAACGCGATTCATCGAAGCTCTGTTTTACGACTATGACTCGAGACATTCGTCAAAGGATTAAACGTTTATCCATTATCTTAACATCAGATACTTAAATGTAATAACCAAGGATAAGATGTCAAATGATAATTCTTATACTTTCTAGCTCCTATTCTATCTTCCGTATAATCCTTTTCCTCAAACGAACTGGACGCTTTCGTAGACGCTTTGAGACTGTTATTAATCTCTGATTTTGACGTTATTAATTATTGTCAAAGTTGGATTAATATTTTGAGAAAAAAACAGAAGGTTTATTTTAACGATTTAAGGAAAATCTTAAATTACCTACTTAATTGCTTTAATACTTTCGTCGTCCTTTTTATGATGAAAGGTTTATTTCAAACTACTTAACACTCGTGGATTCGCCCTAAAAATTTTTTTCACTATTCCTCGTGGTCCAATCAGTTGGGCCACGAGGAAACACCCAGTGTAGTAAAGTAACAGCCTGTACAAATTCCATTGCTGGGCATAGGCCTCTTCTCCTATTAGGGAGAAGATTGTGGAGCGTAATCCATCACGCTGCTCCACTGCGGGTTGGTGGATATACAATTTTACATGTGTCAGAATTTCTTCCAGCACGTGCAGGTTTCCTCACGATGTTTACCTTCACCGCCGAGCCTAAAATGTAACATTTTCATTATTCTTATATTTATAAATAAATTTTATTAATTTTATCTTAATTTGAAGAAATGCAAGTTAAAATCCGCGTCAAGGAACAATCATTCATCCATTCTCACACACGCAACTACCTATTTATATTTGCAACAGTAGTTCGCACTCTAATAGTAGAAAATATTTTATGATATCATGGTTCAATAAATATTACTAAATTGTATACTAATATATACATATCTTGAATCGCAATGTCAATAAATGTAATATCTTAGAAATATAATGGAAAAATTCTTATGCATTTTAAGGATACCGCTCCCTACGCTCGACGAAGACGGCAGAGGAATTGAAAATAGAGCCCTTGTTATTTCGAGTACAGGTGGAGGGAAATATAAAGGGAGGGAGGGACATTGTCTCTGCTTCCTCGTTACGCGCCCCTTCAGATGTTCTGATAACAAACCGCAGGTTAGACGTGCGCCCTCAAGAAAGGCATTATTTTAATCTATTTCCTGCGGTGGAAAAATATTGGGAAGTACAAAGAAGAAACGAAAGTCGTTCATTTAACAAACTTGCTATCAACTTTAATGATTTAAAATTTTTAGTTAAAGAATTTGGGCTATTAAATTTTATCGTATTAATTAGTAGTGGGAAATGTATTGAATTTATTTTTGTGTATATGTGTATGTTGGTAGTTTATGTAGGTTTTGATTTTTGTAAATCATTGTCATAGACCATAGAGAATACAACTATAAATATAATTTCTATTCTATGTCTATATTCTGTAAAAAAAAAGAAAATAACATACATTAAAGAGCGCCGACAAATTGGCATGATTATAAAATTGTTTAGCGAAAATTGTAACATTATTGTGGCAACATTTAATTAATACGCAGCGCGATCACGTGTAAGGCAATTAAGCCTTCTATGCGTATAAATCATTTCACTAACTCCCTCTGGGCCTTCGGGCGACTACGACAGGAAATTGCATCCTTGTTACAAATTTGCCCATTCTAATTTTTCAGAAAGAAATAGCATAGAGAACACAATAGTGTAGTTAAGTCATGAAAAGTGTGACTAATGTTGCTAGTACAAAAATTCATTCCGGTCCTCGTCGCATTTTTAACGACCACAATGTTGCTTTTGCCAACAAGTTCTTGTAAGATATTTACAGCAATCTTACTACGAGTATATCTCGTTTTAATTTAAACGCTAAAGGTGTATCTATAAATATAAAACTGTTATATTTACATAAACGAATCAATGAGTTTTTTATTGTCAAAACAATTTGAAAAATGAGCTATGAGTACGTCGGACTTTATTAAACTAAACCTTCAACATTTTTCCTCTAAACAAAATAAAAAGTCATTCAATGATACTACTTTACTTTTTGATTATTTAATTATTTAACTTTTTATTAATTATTTTACTTAAAGAAATTAAAATAATCGAGTTGTCTAGTTCTCTCTCGACTTCACCTTTTTTTGTCTTGCCGAGTACATTGTACTGATTTTTTAACCTCCGACCAAAAAAGAGGGGTGTTATAAGTTTGACCGCTATGTTTGTCTGTGTGTCTGTGTGTCTGTGTGTCTGTGTGT
>DVXP01001964.1:0-13682 GCA_018235645.1 Junonia grisea | reverse complement strand
TCTAAAAGCCACAATTTTATCTTTATTTTGAATTTATTTATTGGTAAATTTTGTATTTCATCTGGTAACTTGTTGAAGATTTTAATTGCCATATAAAATGCATTATTTTTATAAATATAGTAGTCTATGAAATACATTATTCCCGCGTGTCTTGACGCTACGTCACAACAAACTAGTGTGTTTCTAATCATACTAAATGTATAAAAGCGATACGCTCTTGATGCGATGCTGACGCGGCACGACACACCACACCACATAAATGTGTCTCTAACATTAGTTTAGAAATGTAATTCAATTCAAATTTTGTTTTTATCTCTTTTAGTAGTGCTATGTGCCTATGTTCAGCAGTGGACTGCGTTTGGCTGACGACGACGACGACGACGACATGTGAGCACTGCTTAGTTCGCCAATAAGCTCGCTGAAAGGAGAAGTCGTTAAAAAAATATAAATTCCGCTTTATATACGCTACTATCGCATCATGAATGGCCAGCGTTAACCCTCGTCATCTTATTCATTACACACTATTATAACTGACTGATTGCTACAAATATCCATTAATCATTTTTCATTGACAGACGAAATATAGTTTCGGAACTAAAGATTCCACTTCCCGTGGAAATATTGGGTTAATTAGTGACTTCTTGTTTATAATATGAATGGTTTCTAGTTAGTAATCATATTGTTTGTAAGATTTATTGTAAGGTGTTAGAAAGAGATATAGAAAGAAAGATGAAAGAGAGAGATGTGATATGGATTATTGTCAGTGGCTTAATTATTTAAATTATAATTGAAAAAAGTATATTTTAATTATACACATTATATGAAAAATTACTTTTCCAGTAAACTTTGTAACACCGTCACACGAGTTTTACGTCTCGAACTTATTAGGGTAACATTTTTTCTATTATAATTATTTTACAAGGAAGAGTTACAAAATTAAATGTTATAAAAACTACACTAAAATTTTGAAATACAATTAAACCGAAAAATCTGAAAAATATTATATTGTCTACTTGAGACAATGTTTGCAAACGTTTTCTTAGATGTTTAAATTTTTTGAATAAAACTACTTTAAACGGATTTAAGTCGAATATATTAATTATTTATTTAATTTTTTTTTAATCATCCCGACGCTTCGAGCACTTACAGCGTTCGTGGTCACGGGTAGACTAAGATGACGCTTAAAGTAGTTTTATAAAATGTGTAACAATCGCGAAAATCTAAGAGAACATTACGTTTAAAAATGTTATGTTATAATTACAATTAAAATTAGCGTATTTAATAAATTTACTGTTAAATATTAATTAATAAAATATTCTCTGCAAAATTTTCCAACCATTCTATTAAATTGAATATCGTTTTGTAAACATTTGAATGGAAATGATTAAGTTAATAATAAAGGCAACTTCGTAAAGATTACGAATTGTTCTTGATCACGATTTTGTTAGGACAATCGTGCGATATCTGTTTAGTGTCATTGTCACATGATTCTATTAGATACATATCAATATGAAGTGATCCGATTTCGCACAAACTTAAGAAATGCTATAAAAATAACCTAATTATGTAGTTTAAGTATAAGCTTATGTTAATCAGTAATGATGTACTTCATGTAGCATGTTAATGGTGAATCGATCCTTTTGAAATCGGTCTAGGAGCGTTTGAGTTTATCCGTTATATAAATATCCAAACAAGATATTACAAGATATTATACACTTGGACATTTTTAAACACATGATTTGAGGAAAGGTTATCCGAAAGAAAAAAATCTATTCGTTAGGTATGCTGATTATTAAGGATTGAAAAAGTAAGATGTTCAATTATAATAAATGAGAATCAAAATAAAAAATTTCGATAAATATTTAAACGCAACGTAACACAGCGTGTACATATCCATTTGTGGATATACATTTGTCAGTATTTCTTCCGGCATATGCAGGTTTCCTCACGATGTTTTCCTTCACCGCCATAAATATTTTAGCTCGTCGATTTTTTTATTAAAGGGAGACACTTTCCGGTATTTTCATCTCCTAAATCTCATCCTAATGTTGACGGGACTTTCACTGGCAGGTACTTTTTATTTTAAATCGGGATAAGGCTTCCGTGAGACAAAAAATAAAACACATGAAGTTGACAAGCGCGGACAAAGTCGTGACCATAAGCTAATTTTTTTATGGGTACCTACTTCGTGCATATTAGATATTTTGGAAGTGCATTATCTGATGCCTAGAAATAAATAAACAACATAACACTACCCAAAAGGAACAATAACCACACACATAACAAATCTATTAGATACTGCTAATAGAGTTGAAATGCAGCACGAGTATATGAAAGTTGTCCACAAAAGACTAGTCTCAATTAGATCTGAAGCTCACGTCACTTGGTATGAAGTCACGAACAAACTGCTAACTTGCTCACAAAGGCTTTAACTGAATTTAAAGAAAGAAAAAAGGGGTGAATTTTCTTGTGTCTCACTATTGGCGATACGTATAACATAAAATACGAAATTAAAATACCTAAAATATATTACTACTAGATTTGACTACATGTATATTATTCTTAGATATAAATTCTATTAATGTAAAGTTACATCAAAATCTATTCATCATTTTGCGTTAAAACGACTAATATCCATCCAAATATCAATCTAATATCAGAAAAGTTTAAATGTTATTATTTCTAAAGATATCACAGAATTAAGCCCACTTTATGATTAATAACTAACATCAAAGCAAAGATAAATAGTACAACAACAGTCTTATTTACTAAAATATATTTAGGAAAGAGAAAGCAATAAATCAAAGTAAATCGTAAGCAAGAATCGTTGGACCCTTGTTGAAGTTAATTAGTGAAACGCTGCGACTCTAAACGCGTGTTGAATTTGTTAGTATTAAGACCCTTGTACACGGGGAGGGGCAGCCTATCCGTTTCCACGCTGATGGCGGCCACCGCAGGGGTTTAGTGAGTACAATCTTACATACCATGACCCCCCAGAATTTGGGTATCTATGAAGATTTACCCTGCGTCAAAAAAAAGCGTTTGAACACGTATTGGCAGTTTGCGCAACTAATTGCGCAAAAATAATGTCATTAATTCCCATAACACTGTCCAAACTCTTGTTATTATCCGTCAGAATGAGAATTATGTTTTTCGAATGTATTTATGTATGTGACTATGTATGGCAATTTCATTGGCATGCCCTACAGCCCAAACGGCTAGACGAATTTTGACAAAAGAAAAGTGTCGTTACGCATTTTGTAGCTCCTCTGGTGTTGCAAATGTCCATGGGCGGCAGCTTTCACTTACCATCAGGTGATCTGTCAGCTTGTTTTGCCCCTATCCTATATATAGCGACTAAAAAAAGAACTGTGGTAGAGATGTGGTAGAAAATTTTCGCGAGAATCCTTCACCCTCCTGAGACGTGATTTTGCATATTAAAACGTAAAATAATAGTAGTGGTGTGTAAAAGGTTTTTTATGCTAGTGTTAAATGAAGCAAGTAGTGTTGTCTATTTATTTTATAGATTTTCTTGTAAATGATTTATCTTCTAATGTTTACTTGTGACATTCAAACAAAAGCTTTATTATGTGCATTTGATATATGGGAGCAGTATTTTTTACATGGTAGGTACCATCTTTATTAAAAGATGAGTAATATTTTAAGTGAAGCCAATATTCCTGTACATGTATTTCTTAACACTTAAGAAGTGTATACCTTAAATATTAAAACTTTTTAAATAACTATTATTCAAGTTTTGTTTTTATTTTTATTTTTATATTTATGTTTATTTATTTTTTGTTAACTTTAACATTTATCATTTATTTATTTAATTAGAGGTATATTTATACTAAAATTTACCGAAGTTGGTTCTCGGTATGAATATCATTTACGTAATTTATATAAAACAATAACACATAATTCAAAACCAAATCAATACAAAATAATTCTTAATCAACTACAAATAAAAATTATAGTTCAATCGTCAATTTCTCTATTAATCTCTCCACGTAGACTCGAATACAAAACGATTTAATTTCTCGATTCGAACGAATAACTCGATTTTGATTCAAGTTGATTTGAGTCCAGTGGAGGGTGTAATTAGCATTAGTCAACTTGGGTCAGAAAATGTGTCTATTATCTAGAAATCTAAACGTGTCTATTATATATATAGACATTTTCACTAGATGTCTATATTAAGTGTCTGTCTATGTAACGTGTGTAAATGACCCACAGCTGAGCAAAGGCCTGCTCTCCTATTAAGGAGAAGCCGAGAAGGTTATAGAATTGAATGGACCATGCCGCTCCACTGCCTGAATTTAGAATTTTTCAAAATAAGAGGTACGAACCGTAACGGTTTTAAGTTTCAGCCAAATCGGTTTTTTGTTAGGTATTTCGTTTTATCATTAAAACATTAATAAAATCAAGATAATAATCTTATTATCTTCATTTTATTAATGTTTTAATGTATTTTTGCGTGTTTCAATTATACTACTTGAAGTATGAAGTATTTTCCTACTTGAAGTAGGTTAACTTTTTTTATAAAACTGTATGATACTCAATGATACCTATTAATATGATATTTTCAACGAACAAGTACGTTACAATAAAATCAAGGTAATATGACAATAGATACAGTTTTTTAGTGATTCAATGATATCTTTACCAAACAAAGTCAGTTACATTTTCCTATGAAAACATAGTCTCTAATAATTACAACTAACAAATACATCATTTCCTACCCAACAAAGGCCAGTAAATTTTCCCGTAATTTCCCTGTCTTGTGCTCTTAAATCTGAGATTATTCGGTCACCGCCTCAGCTGTTCTAGCTAAAGCTGGAATTTACTCCGAAATTACTTACTCACGTGCAAAACCCTGTATGTGACATTTAATTAAATATTGTTATAACTAAACAACATATACACAAGTATATTAATGGTTTACTTGAGTCGTTATCATTGCGCGGATAATAAAATGTTAGTGAAAGATCAATTTATTTTCACTATTATTTAAACAAATATATTTTATAAATAAGTATATCAATCACGATAGACCACGCTTACTGTAAAATTTGCAAAATCTCAAGATGTTTCATAAATAAAATATATGCACGAAATTTGAATTCATATGAAATATTATTTGAATTAAAGAAAATATGAATATAAGAAAATGAGAATATTCCATTTAATCTTTGAGTTCCTTTTGTGTTTAAAACGCTCAAGTTTCGTGATGCAGAATATCATTGTGAGAAAACCAGCACCTATCAGGAAAAATTCTTAGATATGTCTTTCTCAGTCAAGCGGTAGATTAAGCTTCATATATTACTCCCTGATAAGAGAAATCTTTGCCTAGATAGGACATTTACAGGCATTAATGTATAAACTGGCATTAGTAAGATAGCATTATAATTATACTAGCTTCCACTCGCGTTTTCACTTGCGATTTCGCGGTCAAAAAACAGGCTATCTAAATCAAAAATATTTTTGCTTTAGATCAGTAGTTTTAGATTTTCTTCTACATACACGTATATAAACAAAGAAGTTTTCCCCCTTATCCTAATGTAACTACATATATTTGTCTATGCCTAAACTTTAAGTGTAAAAATCGTAACTGAAATTCGTGTTCTACTTGGTTCTGAAAGAAACGTGAGGAAACATGCACACGTCGAGAGCAATTCTGTTATGCAGAGTTGTTGATATAATATGTGCATTGGTAGCGTTGACGAATATGTCTATATCTATGGACAGAATAACTTTACATTTTTCTCTATTTTATTCAATATCTTATTAAGAAAAAATCACAGATTTACGTTGCCCAGAAAAGCATGTTAAGAAGGCCATTAGTTAATAACAATAACAAAATATATCTGGGTGTCATTAATTGAAATACTCCTTTTTAATGTTCTACTACTTTTTAAGAGTACTTTTCATCTAGCAAAATAGTTCCCGAGGGATAGCAAAATAAGTCCAAAACGACCCTTAAAGCAAAGCCACACAAATACCTAGTATTCGTAAAAACAAAGTAATTGAATTGCATTTTTAATATTTTCCTCTTAAATCACAACGTTATAAAAATATTGTTCATAAGAAACACGTTATAAAAAGCGTCAGAGAATAACTCTTAGTATGAAAGGGACAATAGGAATTTATTTGGAAGCCTTCGCCCTTAAACGCTGGAGGCATTCAACAATCACCCATAAAAAAAATATATATTTAATAATCCTTTTATCAGGATATTTTCTTTTGTACGTATTTCTTATCCTACCTTTACTTGCGCATTTTAAATCTGTCATCCGCCATTTTGATATTTTGCTAACATCACAAAGCATTGGTAGCTTTTAACATTATTGCAAAGTATCCGCAATTTCAAAAAAATCTGCAATTTATTAAATATGTGAAATGTGGCTAATAAATTATTCAATAATATTTTACGTTTTCATAAAAATAGAAAGAAAAAACAACAATACAAATTCACTTAAAATAACTAAACTAAATTCTATGTGAAACCGTTTACCACGTTCTACACGTCAGGCATCACCTCTTTTAACGGCTATTCGGTCCGCAGAGGTTAATATGACAGACACCCAACCCCGTCGAGAATTTAAAGGGAAACTGGCATTAATTTGTTCTAGTTATTTGCTAGATAAAATTGTCTATATTTATCGTTTTTTATCTCCACTAATACTATAAAGAGGAAAGATTTCAATGTTTGTTTAAACTGAATGGGCTCCGAAACTAATTGACGGATAAGAAAAAATCTTTCACTGCTGGGAAGCTGCACTATCTGGTAAACAATATGCCTACATATTTAATTTTCAAAAAAGTTAGGAACACCCGTGTGAAGCCGGGGTCTGCTAGTCTATTAATATTATATTTACCTGAACCCTGATTTTCTATTCAAAACGCAGACGAACGCGTAAACAAGCAGATTACTTACTCATATGCGTTTTGGTAAAAAATGGTATACAGTATTGGATATCTACTAGTTTCTGCGGTTTTGCTTGGTTTAATGAAGATTTGAACCGATTCAGATCTTCTAAATATAAAAGTTACTTTACTACCGCTCGACAACAGTACCTTTTTACAAGAGAAATGATACTTCTGATTTTTATGATCAGAAAAATACATTAATGATGATCAATGAGTTTGAACTCGTGGAACTTTTGTCTACTCATAAAAGTCTACAAAACTCGTTTTAATTTTTATCGTGTTTATGTTATATTCTTACGGAAACAATAACTTAAGAAAAAACCGACGTAAAAAGTTTACCGAACCATTCATTAAGTTGTAGAGCTTTAAAATTGTTATTAAAAACAATTATTAGATCCTGATCTCCTTGAATCTCCTTTCCAGCAAAAAGGCATCTCTATTTTTGAAGTCCATTAAAAAAATTGACTAGGATCTTTTGTTGCCTTTCAAAACACACTCAACATGCTGATGTTGTAGGTTGTATTAAAAACTAGTTTCTTACAAATAAAAGGTCACAAAGCGGAACACAACAGCTGCTCTTAAAATTTTTACTTTTAAATTGCATTTCTTTCCCCGTTAAATGTTAACTTTCACACTAACTTTCAGTTAAGTCCACTTACAGTCGTTTCGTTAAATTCATATTTAAACTTTAGTATATTTTAACTTTTAAGATGTCATATATTTGTATAATAGAAGGATATAAGGGTTCAGTCTGTCAGTTATCTGTTTAAACTTTCTTAAATTTTAAATGTTAATAATTTGAAACTATAATTATATAAATCTTAAGTTACGATTAAATTATTAAATTTTGAATTAGTTTATTACACAAATAGCTATTGGTAAACATAGGGAAAGGACCACAGACTAAAAATAAACTCTTTTTAGTAAGACAGAAATCATTTATTTATTGTAATCATTTATTTCTATAGACAACAGTTACCTTCCCATTTATGTATGATCTTTCCTAAAATGGATTATGTTTACGAATATAACAAATTCAAAAGTTAGTTCGTTTGTTTTGAACCAACTGCCATTAAATTATCCTGAAAAATTTACTCGTTTTCTACATGTGTGGGAAGCCGCGGATATAACTAATAGGTTAAGTAAAGTAACCATCCAAATTATAAATATTTGAATGTAACTTTATATATAATCGTAATTCGTAAAGTGCATTCGTTATTTTGACGTCATATCCGCAAAAATATCCAATAAGAAATTTAGTGCCAGCTTAACCAACTTAACCGGACAAATCTTTATGGTGTCCATAAAACTGATATTTAAGGAGCGTAAAAATTTTACACGTTTTTCCATTGGTTGGGTGAAAGTTGTAAACTTTATTGAAGATGGACATTTTGTCGTCGTGTACAAAATACCGTTATAAATGTGAAAGTATTGTAAGAAATCAGAAGTAGGTAGGTTTAAAACAAAGATTAAGAACACTTAAACAATCATTTAATCAAAGATTTAACAGAATTACACTCAAAATACGCTCTCAATTAACTTTAGTAAAAAAAAGTATTGAATTTAACACAATAACAATCAAGCAGAGCTTCCGCTTAGTTCGAGGTGTAACAGCAAAGTGGTCTCGAAAATGGCCGTCCCGTTCCTATTATAGTGTTGCTGCTAACATTATTTATTCCTACAATTTTGTATGTAATGTAACCTAACAGTCTGAACATATCCCACTACTGGGCATAGTCCTCTTCTCCTATTAGGAAAAAGGTAACGAAGCTCGATCCACCACGCTGCTCCACTACGGGTCGCGGATATACATATGTCAGAAATTCTTCCGGCACCTGTAGGTTTCCTCACGATGTTTTCCTTCACCGCCGAGCACAAGAAGAATTTTGGTACAAAAACACATCTTACTTTACAAAATTTTGCAATGCTAGCCAGGGTTTGAATCTGATTCTCTTGATTAGTTACCATGGAATACCGCAAAGTAGTTCCTGAAAAAGAGAATTAATATGTAAATAAGGCGCCAAAATTGCTGTAACGTCCGACTAGAAGCCTGACTTGACGACATAAAGTGTAATAAGATTGCGGAACAAACAATTCATTGAATGGTACAACGTGCTTCTGGCGAGACGCCAAGGGAATGTCCTGATAACGCCTCAGCGAAGTTTCTTTACGCTGACAGCTATCTACTATGAAAACAAGACGAGCGATTACCTTTGAATTGAATAGTTTATTTTATTTATATGCTCTTTACTTATTGTGTTCATACATAAAATGAAATTTTGATTGATTTTCCGAAAGATCTCTTAACGTACAGCATTTTCCGGACTTTTAATCGGGGTCTACTTATTATTATTGTCTAGGTTTTGGCGGTTTGGTAATTTTTGACACAGATCGTTTGCCGTCTGATCACGATAAACTCAAGGGAAAGTCAGTAACCATTTAGACTAGATTATATTTACATAAATACTGAGAATAAAGTAAATGATCAGGTGACTGTAATAAATACCGGGACTGTCACCTTCATGAGCTTTCCGTGGCCCGTTAGGGAGATCCACAAGACAAATAAACAAACCACAAAACCCACAAGATAATAGGAGTAAATATTGGTACAGTTACAAACATCTGCCACGAGTGGGAATCGAACCGAGGTGTAATTCTGGATACTTTATTTGCATAGATTCACTGAAACTGGTAACAACAAGCACAATAGAAAGAATATTCCATTAACTTCAGCTGTCATTTAACCCACATTACCAGGTAATAAAAATCTAAAGCTAAACTAAATAAATCTTAATGATATTCTTGTGAGGTAATGTTTAGAGCTCAAGCTGGCTGGTCGCCAACATTGTAGCTTGCCCTGTAAATTGCTTAAAGCATTTTCACGTGCTGGACATTGATTTACTGTATTAAGTTTAAATTATTTAGCATGAGCCAATCCGCTCCGGCTTCGCACGGATTAAACAAAGATTCTTTAAATATAAATGTTGCACTTACAAACTTAGCGGTGTTAGCCGGAGTTTGAACCCGCGATTATCGATTTAGATCGACGTGTTGTAACAACTAGGTGTGGCTCTAACAAAGACCGCAAAGTAACACCTTTATTATTTTATCTCAATCTTACCAAAATTAATTATAAATACGAAATTATGCCCGTTCATTTGTTTATTTCACTTTCACGCCGTATCTACGGAACCAATTGTAATGAAATGTTGCGAATGTGAAGTAATGTAATATCCTATACTTAATAATAGGATCCCTACAGAAACAGTAGTATCCTACCTACAAAAATAAACGACATCTACTTATGCAAAGCCACAGACAAAATTTATATAAATCTATAACTTCCCACAAGCACAAATGGGTTTCAACAATTCAACAAATCGTACAAATCGGAGTCTCTCCCCTCCATTTTACTTGAGATGTTATCTGAAACTCCATTAGGTATAATTACGAGGAACTCGAATTAACTCGATATTGCTTAAATTATAAGCTCGGTGATAACTTACTGGGGATTTTTATTTAAACAGTTTTATTTAGCTCACCCCGTTTGTTGAAAGAAAGAAAGAAAAATATATTTATTCAAATAGGCTGCTAGAGCTCTTTTGATACGTCAATTTACATGTCTTTTTTTTTAATCTACCGCCGATTCGGAATGTCGGATCCAAACCGAGGAGAACCGGCAAGAAACTCGACTGTTACTCTTTTCAAAGCCACTTCATACAATTTTTCTTAGTTACATATTGTTTGCTATCTTGCTAGAATATCAACGATGTGCAAAATTGGAGTTTAATAATAAAACTCTTTGATTACTAATTCACTATTCACGAGGCTTACCCATTGACCCACCTACACAATAATTTCCAACAAAACCAGTCCAGCAATTCCTAAAAGAATATCAACAATTAATTATAGAGGGCGCGTTTTGACAGCTCACGCAAGATGGCCGCCGTGTGACTTTGTAATGTGGTGTTAATTTAATTAATTGGCTGGTTAGGGGGAAATTAACCTCTTTAATTATTACACTGGTCAGGTTTGTAAAATATGACACGGGAATTTTGACCTATATACCTCCTTAAACTAAATGATGTAATAATGCTCATAAAATTGATTAAAGGTATATCAGTCACCACGCTTTATACATTTTTGGCCCAAAAAGGTAAAAGTGCCGGCCAACAAAACAAAATTGCATATTATTGTTGGAAAAAGTGTTACGATATTTTTTGTTATGACGTCAACATTGTACGACCAGTGGCCAGGCCAGGCCAGGTAGTTATTCAAGTTTGAAAATTTTTACCTCTTTGGACCAATTTGACTTCCTTATAAACACTCGTTTCTAGATCTGGTCCTTGTGGGTTTACCCACCGTGCCTCGGAGAGCACGTAAAGCACGTCCCGATTGTTATCACAATCACCATATAACGATCGTTACTCATATTAGGTAATTTTCCAGCCTAAATGGTTACTGGCTTGCCCTCTGGGTTGCGGAGGTTAGACGGCAAACGCTCTGCGTAAAAATCAGTAACCTGTCAAAACTTAGGCTAGAATAAAGCAGCCCCTGGTTAAGTCCGGGAAAATATAAGGAAGACGATTCCCTTTACTTATGCGACATTATTTTCATCAATAAAATTTATCTGATGCGTTTCTACGTCACGCTGAACCGATTTTGATTAATTTAATAATAGTATTGATTTACCTAATTCCTAAATTCATAACATTTGAAATTGAAACTTAAAGTTTACTTTTTTTTTTGTTGACGCATGGTAAATCTTCATAGATACCCGACTCCTAGGGGGGAGGTCGGGTTATGTGAGATTGCACTCACTAAAACCCCCTGCGATGGCCGCCACAGCACGAAAGACGGAGAGGCTACGGGATCGCTTTCGCAGCACGTCCGGCTCTTGAGGTCTTACTGAAGTAGGTTTTACTGTATACCTTAGTGGCGGCTCGGCGCGCGTTGTGCCGCTCGCGGGGCGCGGGCGGGTCGGCCATCTCCACGTCGGACTCCGACATCTCGCCCGAGCTGCTGCCGCTGAACGTCATCTTCTTCTGTTGGTGCGATACATACAGATTTTAACTCGTATACTTATTTGTTTGGTAAGGAAAACACATCAATTATAGTAAGTATTAGCATGTGCCAGTAATGTTTTCACTGATTAGTAACTCATTTAATTAAAATTCTAATAAGCACAAAAATATAATAAATATATCGAAATTTTTATTTGATATAGTATCTTGTCGATTGCCTACCACTATTATAACTTCTAATTTTTACAAGTTATTTAAAAATACCACTTTTTTCCAGCCCATTTTTAGGCACATTTTTAGTCATTCTTGATAAAATTTAGTACATCTTTTGTTGGTTAAAATTAAATAGAGAAGCTAAGAAAATTTACTACATCTAAAAATGTAAATAATATTAAAGTCTTTGTTTTTTACCCCTAATTCAGTTTTAATACAATACAATTTACTTACTTAATTTTGCACTATTTTCTACGAGAGCCTTTTTGGCTCAAAAGAATACTCATACCTTTTTAGGTTCCTTCTTGAAAGTGAGCTTGGTCTGTTTGAGGCCGTCGGATTTCTCCTTATCAGCTTTCTCTGGTTTTTCCGCCTTCTCCTTCTTAACACGACCCTTGGGTTTCTTTTCACCGCTCGCCGGACTGATGCCCGTGGGATCATCCTATGAAATCATAAAAAAATATGTATCAAAAAATTTCAAAAAATATACATCACAGGATTTTTTAATTTTTCATTGTAACCGTTAATTAATTATAATTATATTTGGTACATTATTTCGGAAAAGTACGTTAAATAACATCTATACATTATTTTAATGAAATGAGCGTAAAAAAATAACTTTCAATGCATTAATTTCAAAATGTCAACAGGGGTATAGAAGTTCAGACCCTAGCAGAAACTCCTCAACACCCTTAAAACCTCATATACATAGGTAACACTTACCGGGTCATATTCCTTCTTAACTTCCTTCTTAATCTTAGCCTTCTCAGCTGCTTGTATCCTCTTAATGAGATCTTCGGATATCTTCGGTTCGACTCGACGGCCGTTCTCTGAAGGAGCTATGTCCATTAACGATTTGCGATTCTTCTTGTTTGCCGCCGCCTAAGAGATATTATTTATTACATTTGAGTAATGGAAGAACTAATAAATATTTCAATTCACAACAAATAAATAAATCAATAGAATACTGTACTGTACAGACCACTCCTAATAAATCAAACTTTCATCAAAAAAAAATTATGTGCAAAAAAATTACCTTCATTCTTTCCATCTAAAAAATTGGCATAAATGTAACAAAAGAAAATATTAGATAGAATATTATGACTGTTCAAACATGTTTTCAAAATTGTCCACCTATATTTTCAAACCACCCCGGTACCCGCTTAACCCATTATGACCTGAATTATTCTAGTATTCCAGATTTTTTTAATTTTTAGATATATAGTTGTGGTAGGACCTAGGTTAAATTTCATCCAATCATCGTAAAAACAATTAATTTCATTGGAATTCGTGTCAGGGATCCGCAAACACCCTCACCACGACAAACGTCATTCATATGGCCAAAACAGACGACTGTCATGAGCGGGAATCGAACCCGCGACCGTTAGCGCTTTAGTCAACAATTATATACATATAAGTATAAAATAAGCTCACAAAAGATAATAACTATTCAATAAAATACATACAAATGCCTTAGAACTCTTCTTGTTGACGGTGGATTCCTCCTGCCTTTCC
>DVXP01001963.1:0-13687 GCA_018235645.1 Junonia grisea | reverse complement strand
CCGTAACGTTTTACAAGATCCTCCCCTCCCCCCAAACTGCGTTACGTAATACTTGAACGAATCCTAAGAACCCCTCTAAAGGTGGTGCTTATGAGTATACTCTTACAAATAAAAATCATAAGTGTTATAAATTAAAAAATACTATAATTGATGATTCGGCTTTTTTCATATTGAGGGAGGGGGGGGGAAAGGGACCCGTCCGAAAAATTTTGCCACGGGCCTCGAACGGTGTAGTTACGCCACTGATAATATCATAAACAATAATAGTGTATGTGATGCAAACAAACAGAAAAAATAACAATTAAAAAAGTATTCTATATTTTCTAATTAACAATAATTTCACCAAGATTGTATTAAAAAAAAACACAAACAAATTTGTAAAGATTTAACGCATAAATTACTAGCGTTTTCTGGAATGAGATTCAATAAAAGCAATACATTGCGATCCCGATGGCCCAACGGAGCGATATCTCAACAATTGTCGCCTGACCTAAATCCAACGGATGTTGCAGTTTCATGAATAACCAAAAAACTATTAAAAAGAATTCGGTTTAACTTCTATGAACTTCAAACTGGAATGGAGTTGATATTCGCTCTACATTTTTGGAAAGAACGATTATAAAACATATTTTTCTTACTTTTACTTTTAAATTGATAGATAAAATTAGGACTAAGGCAATTTATGACTCTCGATAGGGACTAAGAAGTTAGATAAGTATCACAGTATATTTTAAAGAAATTTTTCAACTCAATTCAAAATATAAACAGATTTTCAAAGTTAGTTTTCAAAATTACTTGAAAAAGCATAGCAATAACGTAAATATTTAGAGTTTGAAGTCGATTGCTTCTTTTTAAAAAGAAAAAAAATATATATTTTTAAGATATCACAGCCAGTCCACAGTTCTGTTCTACATACACCTCAAATAAACCTATGAATCGGTGCGTCAATGGATGAAAAGATCTCGTTTTTTCCACCGTGCGTGCTGACGCAGGTGTCTTTGTATCACAAAAAATACACCGAGACCTGCTTAGCGCACATTTTTACCATACAATGCATTTGCAATGCTCAGTCAAAAAATGGCAACCCACTTAAACGTTTATACTTTATACGCTATACGTTACTAAACTATTTACTTGGTTTCGAAAATGTGGGGTATTGAGTTTATGTTTGTGTATATGTTATGTGGTCAATATGTATTTCATATTGGGTATTTTTCACAATTAATGGGCAATTGGGTATTATGAATTATGACGTCAATTTTATACAAATATATAAAAAGTTATTAACACTGTCAACTCGGAACTGGAACTCGGTAACGAGTTCGATTCCCAAATTACAATTATAATAAAAAATATTTAGGGTGTACATTTTTAGGCCACGCTGTGTAAATTTAAAAATTTAATTTATATTTACTAGGTAAAATAATTTTAGTTGCGCTAATGTATAATATAAATACGGATATAATTAATTTTAAATGTTATTTTAAAAAAATAAATAAAATAGGTATATTAAAAAATTAAATATACTTACACACCAGCACAGTTTATCACATAAAATTAAATAAATTATCAGACAATAATCTGTTTATCTTTAATTAAAATTTTTATTAAATGGTTGTAAAATACTTTAAGGAAGCTACGAGATACAAAAAAAACAAGAGTTTTAAAAAATATATGTATCATTTTTATTTTATAAATTAATCACTATTCAGTGGGATATTTAAAAAATAGCCGTGAAAATGGGAGTTGTATAGAAAACAGATAATAAAATTAAGATTGAGATCATAAATCGTGCATCAAAGGCCGGCGCCTGCGCACTCAAAGGTATCCTAAACGCTACCACAAACGACCGTTAATTTGTGATTCTTCACACACACCCACACATCTTAAAACACCAGTTTAAAAAGATCCTATAATCAATCACATTTTTTAGTTTTTACACATTATATTGAATTTTACTTCATCATTAATTTTTTCTACTTTTAGGTGCTCTAGGAGCTTTAAGTTTTATTATGGAGGGTTTTTAGGTACATTCTAAAACTTATTGTATAATATTATAAATTAAATAAAAAAATACTTAAATGTTCAATATTTTGAAAATGAAACGCGTACAAAAAAATGATAACGTTAAAATAAATTTTAAAATCTCCTTTTATGATAAAAACATTTTAAATTGTTTTTACTTTTGTAGGTATTACTCCCGGTAACAGTGCTATGTTGTACATTAATATAAAACATAAGGAACTTTATAATTATTTTTCGAAGTTTTCGCGCCACTGATTGACGACAAATGAGAAAATTTTAACAGTAAGGTACTGTTGTCTTTTTTTAATAACGTAATTTTTTACAATATTGCTAATAACCTGCACGGTAAGCCGCTTGAACATATGGTCCAATGACCACATACCCGAAATGCTTCGAATAAAAAGTTTTTAATGCGAACGCAGCAAGAGGCGGTACAGGGCGGCACGCTTCCAACCTCATATGCGTGATTTTTTCCGAAAAGCAGCTGTTGTTTGATGACCACTCATAGAGCACAGGCTTTTTTTTAAGAAAACGGACCTTGTTAAATGATACTATGATTGAAGTGGTTTTAAGAAATACTGCTATAAAATTTGTTCATGTTTTTACACAGATAAAAAATGAGATTAGACCAATTTTCCTATTAAATACACTTGGATACAACGAAGTGAATAGGTACAAAACAAAAAACAAAAAATTAAGATATTGAATTTGCTATACAAAAGTCTGAGCTGAATTTATAACTTTACATTTTAATTTTTTTATTTATCAATTGTCATATAGTTAAAGTTACATTTCTCCACAAGTCCCGAAAGATTTCAGGCTCCTGGAAAGGATCTCAATCCTAAGCAACTACATCTATCCAATTACAATAAACTTCGATAAAATCTTACATAAATATTGTCCTGTATTGCATTTTTGCTGCAGTGTTTTGTAAAATATCGAGACAAGTTAATAGGATTCTTTCTATATTTGTAAAATTTTAGACATTTCATAGAGTTTAAGTATAAAGGATCAGCAAAATCGTAAATTTGTAACTACAATTAAAGTTGATTTAAAAAGACAGTCATGAAGTCTGCATATAAATTGAAAATTTCGAACTACAAAATAACAGTGATAATGTTTGTTACAGCAAGTTAATTTCCTAAGCACCATTATACGTTACTTGAACGCGAACCTGTAAGATTTTCTCGTAACAAAAATCGTGTAACGCCTAAAAAAGTTTTAATTCCAAAACGTGCCAAGTGCGTCAAAAAATCGGTATTGATAAATGATTTTAAGCTACAACAAAACAGTAATAAAACAGCAATATACAAAAATATGTTATCTCGAACAAAAAACCGAACAAAAAGTTAGCGTTAATCCTAAAAATGCGTGCAAACGAAGGATATTATTGGGATAAAAATCGATTTCGTGGCTTCTCAGAAATGAATGCGACACTTGCTTAATCTCGCATCGCAGATGTCACTCTATTATTCCGACACGTGTTCCGCGTTTGTTTTTTAGATTAAACAAATAAATCTGTCTTGAATATTGTTAGAAATGTAGGAAGCCTTCGAACCCACGAATAATATGTTTATAACTTTAGTACGTTTGACATTACGAATGGTTTAAAAACCTTGCTTGTTGCATCGATCGTTTCTATTATAATTACCTAATAAGAAAACTGGAAAAGAAAGAAAAAGTCCCTTTTGCTTAAAACTTTCGACCCTTTGTCACTGAATCTTTTCAAAATTGATTCTTAGCATTGCATTAATCACGAGCGATTTGCCGTCATCAGTTAAGAAGTTCTATTCTTTAGCTTGGCTGGTTCCCATCAGATAAAGTCTATATATCACCATCCTCGTCTGCTTAGATTAAATATCAATTGTATGCATCCACTACCCACTAATACCATACACTTTTAACATATCCGCTATCGATGTCGACGTGCTTAGGGCTTTTGGTCATCGGGGCCGTTGATATTTATGTACTTTTGCATCAGGCCTCACTTACATCAGGTCCTACTTACTCTTCGTGCTTCTTCAGAAAGTACTACTGACCTGTACTAATATAACAAAGGAAAATTAATATATGTTTGTCCGTTTGCTTGTGATGTTTCCACACCTAAATTTCTGAAACAAATTTGATGGACTTTGAGAAAGACGTATGATATTTATTACCGTAAAATAAAACTTCAAGGATATAAGACTTAATAACTTCAAGAAAAATTAAGGAATGTAAATGTTATGAAAAGACACGATGAGTTATCCACTCACTCGTAATCAAATTTTAATGTTTAAGCAGATAAAGTGTCAGATAAATAATAATATATTTATTTTTAGGTAGGTACCTACACTTTATTTCAATCATTTTTGTTTCAATAGTATTTATTTAATTAATTAATCATCTTAGGAATAGCCGAATAAATAATAGTATCATTACTTTTGTTTTATTTCCACCAAATCAGGATTCTGACTGGTAAATAAATGCGCAGATTGGAAATTCAAATGAGGCCGGCCAAATTTATGGCCCTCCGCATCCATTCACCCTCTTCTGATGCATATATCAACATTTTGTATACCACCCCCCGCAGTAAATAATACGTTGTTCCGCTAAATAAAACATACGCAAGAAATGTTTATGTAAAAGTAATGCTTTTAGGTCGAAAAACAATACACGAAATTGCAACATAAAAATTCCTTGTACTTAAATAAAAAAATATAATCAAATTCTTGTAAATAAAAAAATCCTTCTAAACATAAAAATAGATAAAAACCATATAACAAAAACTATCTTGTATCTAACATTTTTAAAATAACATATTCCAGATAAAAAAAATAAAAGCTGGCCATGCAGTAATTATTATTTTAAGATGAATCCCTGTCAAGCGATGTCGGGATTATTTATTTAAAAGAAAGTTTTTATTGTAAAAAGCGTGGAAAGGAAATGCAAAAACGCGAGTACCCTACCTGCTTACTCTGTCCCTTTACAGCCACATGCAAACCATTTTAAATGTTATTCCAGCGATCGGGAGAAAAAAATTGCCATAGACATCTTTAACGCGCGAAAAAATCTTTTGTCATTACATTGCAATTTCTTTGTCCGGTTATGAGGAGAAATTAAAAAAAAAATACATCCAGATATAATCCTTTTAGTGATGTCTATGCATCAAAGTCCGTAACAAATGATCGAAAAAAAATTATCTATGGACAAGCATTGTAGAGGTATGTTAGTATCAGGCAATTATTTAATATATTTGGGTTACAAACATTAACAATACAAATATGAACCGTCCAAATATGTATATTGTCGTAACTGTAATAGTTTCCCTAAAACAATCCCTTATCTGGGCCCTGGACGTGACTCCTTACGCGCAGCCCCTTGTACAAATATTTTTCACTCTTTAAGATAACATATAATGTAGGTAATGTTTACACAATATTTATAAATAATATTGTTATTAATTTTCTGGGTGAAATCATTTAAGGAAATATAATTCGATTGCACATGGATACAAAACGTAACTTTTCTATGACTTGGTCCTGCTTCTATGCTTTAAAAAAATATAATTTATTTGTTATTTTATTTTAATTTTACGTTCCTTTTCCTTTTTCTGAAACTAAATAAAAAATGTTGGGTTTGTATGTACTTAGTCGAAAATAGTGTCAATTAATTCAATTGATATTTAAAGCTACCTCTACAATATATTCTGGTATTTCTTTCTAAATCAACTATCACTTTTAGACAACACTTTTTAATACAATGGCAAGTAACAATAGGTACCTAACTTTGATAAATAGTTGACTTCGATAAGTTGATAGTTTACAGAGTTTAGTAAACATTCATAGAAATACATAAGTACTGTGATTATTAAAAAATCGATAATAATTTTTAATTAACGTTTTACGAGTTTATTCTTTATATCAATAAAGAGATCTTTTCATCATAATGAATATAAAAAAAATAAAATCTTCAGAAATATATTCGAAAGTAACCCCCTACAGCTAACCCGTGGTTACTGTCGCGTTATAAAAAGTACCCAAAAATTAATTTATTAGTATTGTCGCAGAATTATAACAGGCACTTACACTCTTTCATTATAAATATGTTCCTATTTATTTATAACATTAATTTTACTAATAACCCGTAACTTCGTCTGTATATGCACAGCGACACGATTAAATGACACATAATAATTTGGCCAAAATATATTTCTACCCCATTATATAAATCTACACCATTTGTATATCTACTTAAATATAAGCTAAATACCTAACAATCAAATTTCTTCAGACGCTCTCCAGCAATTTTTACGTAAAAAAGTAAACAACATCCTCACTGACCTTTACGTTTTGAGTAGTCGTCAGATAACATTGCTTAAAAATAAGAATAAGTACTTAATTTTTTTACTAATGAATGTTGCGAAACAATGGGTAAGTAACTCAAAAAATCTTTTTTTTTTTTGTAATATTTGATTTCACAGAAACAGCTATTTATAGACCGTACGTAATTTGCGTAACTTACACGTGTCTATCGGACCTATGACGTCAAAATTATAATTTTACACGTGTGGTTTTTTAAGGTCCATAAAACTTAGAATCATTATAATTCGATCGTATCTGTATGTCCTTCAGACACTTGTTACTGTATAATTTTAATTGACAATTGTTTTGTTCTTTCTATTAAAAAAAACTGTTTAAACATAATTATTCGTTGAAATAAACAATTTTTGTTTTTTTTTTTTTTTAATAAGAAATGAGCATGATATAATAGACAAGGTCATGTCTTCTTCCTAGCATATTTCCCGGACTTAGCCAGGGTCTGCTTTATTCTAGCCTAAGATTTTTACGCAGAGCGATTGCCGTCTGAGCTCCGCAACCCAGAGGGCATGTAATATTAAGAAATCATTCTATTCACAACAGCAGTTGAGGGAGAAAGAATGAGGTGCTATCACGTAGCAGCCTATAGACTTATAAGCTGTAAGAAGTTACAGCTTAGCTCTACGAAAATAAACCTCTTGTAAAAGTACCTAACTGGCTTAAACATATATTTTAGGCGTATATCGATGGTGGCATTCTATCCCAGATATAATTTCTTAGACACTTTTATCGGTCAATCTTAACTGCCTTTTTCTGCTTTAATTAGTAACATTAAGGGTTTAAAAACTTAATAAAAGATTGGCCGCACATGGACACGGGTAAGAATCCAATTTATTATTCTTATTATGCAAATGCAATAATGAATATAGACGACTAAGTAATGTTTACTTAATCACATATTTTCACACCTGAAATGGTACAATTTCCTTCATGTCAGCGAAAAATAACTCTTATTAAATTATTAATCAGTTTAATTTGTTGGACATAGCAAAAGTTTGTAAACACTAGCAGAAATCCTAAATTCGAATTACTTGAAACAAATATTTTGACGTCATATATTATGCATACAGAAAACATTCTATACAAAACCCTCACGAAAACAAATTCGACGCGGCAAAAAGGTGTAATGTTCTTAAAACCATTAAAACATTGACAGAGTTTCACATTGATTTGCATTTTATAACTCGTCTCAATGACAATAAGGAATAAATAAAAAATAAGCCCTTCGTACAAACAAAATGCAAATCCGGTTACAATATGCAAATATATTACTCTATTCTAACAAAGGTACAGCAGCCGACGTCTCGGACATCGTAAAAAGCTTAGAGAAGAAACAAAGAAATTGTTCCAAATATTACCGAACCAACGGGACTATATTGGACACTGGGATAAAAAAGGGTTGGTCGCAGCCGACAGTTTTTGCGAGCGAAATCCTTTTAACTTGATTAATGGACAAAGGCATTAATTTTTGTTTAGTTAGGTCGTTGTCTATGGCCAGTATAAAATAACGGTCCTAAGAGCATTCATCTCCGCCGGTGGTGACTTATTAAAAAAACCATATTTACATAATTTTTAAAATTTTAAAACCTGGATAAAATTTCTTTGATTAAAATAAACAAAAAAATGCACTTAAAAGTTTGTTCATCTTATGCGCCTTATGAATTTGTATAATAATATTTTTTATTACAGAATCTTTCATACTCTCATTTCAAGGAATGATATTAAATATAACGAGTAACGTGCTTCAAAGATTGTCACATAATTAAAATAAAGTGCGGTCCCTTTAAAATGATAATTAATTTTAATTGGATAAGGATGAAACGTTAAAAAACTCATTAGGCACTATAATTTATAATAGATACGTTAAATCATTTAACTATAATTTAATTCAATAAAAATGCAACTTCAAGCATAATTACATTTAAGTATCTCCAAAAAAAACTAGCGAAAAGAGATTTATAATAAAAAAGACCCTAGTTGAAAATCAAAAGGGTCTTTAATGCCGGAAGCATGCTTGACATTACACGCCCTCGGTAAAAACACGCACGCGAACGTCAAAAAACCGCTAATTGTTTAGCGTTTTTAAATCCCCCTAGTGTTACAACACTACTTATCGTTTTTTTAAGGGACCCGTTTGTTACGCACGTGTAACGTATGCTTTAATTTGATATTTTGCGGTCTGTCGATGTTTTGAGTAGACAGGTTTTTTATAAGGTCATCATTGATTTTGTGTTTAGGTTTTTTATTTGTTTATTCAAATTATAATGTATTTTTTGCGATGCCGTATTCTACAAACTATATTTTTATTTTACAAACAGTATAATTTAAAATTATTTAATGATTAAAATTTATATATGTATGTATTTACTTACAATACTGAAAGTAAAATAAACAAGATTTAAACAAAAAAAAGAGAATTAACTTTATTTATCTTTTTAAATCTGTTTATTATATATATTGTTTACTTTTTAATTAAAATAAAATTAATTTTAATAAAATTATCATAATTAACGATTGAATCTGTAGACATGCTTAATCCTCAAACAAATTAATGTTTAACAATTTTTGGTTACGAAATTACCATAAAATTCATAGTTAGCTTAGCTAACTAACCATTTCCATTTTATTAAAATACCATAGTATAAAATATTTCTACAAGTCAACTTAAGTTCAACCACATTTATGGGTGAACTTATTTTTTATCGAAAGTAAAATAGTGGTTTTATTTAAAAACACCTCACTTATATTGTTACTGATCCTTGCCATAAAAAGACCCCTCGTAAAAAGAGGTCGCATTATCTCCGTGTAGGTTTAAACATAGGGTCGTTTTTTATGCATTTTTTATTTAAATAAGAGTGTAAAAAGTGATTATTATATAATCGTTTGTAATAACAGAGTGGGAAGCGAGTACCTTTAGATAATGATCTGTTTAACATTGGAAACACTTAGTGATGTGCTTTATATAATTATTCATGTTTAAATGTTGCCGATTTTTAATAATTATTGAAATTGTCCTGTGTGTATGACATGGGTTAAAAAATATAATAATTATTTTCTTTATAATTAGGTATCATAATAATTGGGAGGGTTAATAAATTATTAGAGCCATACTTATTTATGTCTTAATTTTTTAAACTTTGTTTAAATAAATATATATTGAGACTCGGCCATCGCATTAAAACACGTGTAAATTAAATTATTTTGTGCGATGGCCAAGTCAATATATTTATATAAAACAATAAAGATTTTTAATATTGATATGCGTCACTATAAGATGCTGTTAATTATTACGTAACAACTTAATGCTTCGAGTACGGAGATTCCAGAAAGAATTCATTTTCAATTGTTATGGACCATGATCGTGGTCTTTGGGACTGGGATAAATTAATAACTGACTTGGTATTACATGGATCTCACAACTTTTACCGTAGAGTAGTTGTTCTACGAGTTGCGAGGCTTGGTTTTTTTGACAAGTATTGTTTTTTATGGGATCTCATTCCTTTTTGTATTTTGTAGACAGTCTAATTTTTCTTTTTCGGTACCTTTTACTTATTGTATATATGTATATCTACCAGCAACGAATTTTCTTAAAGTTTACAAACTTACGCACTCGTAATAAGTACGAATATGCACGTAGGTACGTTTTTTGCATTAAATAATTTCATTTACACGTATTTTCATGACGGGAGTACCCATTTTTGCTCGATTTAGCAGGGGCACTACCGTGCGCCTATATTTATATGGGATTACAAAGTTATTTAAGCATTTAAGCATGTATATAGAAAACTGGATGGAAATTAAAAAAAATCTAGACTCTGCGGTTGCGCTACAGTGCCCCCAAACATTTTAGTTTTTCCTTCCATCATTCACCAAACTCTACCTATATTCCACATTTGAAGCTTCTACGTCTGCTAGAAGTGTCTTAGAATTTTGATGATCGGTGATTTTCCTTGCATCATTCACCAAACTCTACTTAGGTATATTCCAAATTTGAAGCTTCTACGTCTGCTAGAAGTGTCTTAGAATTTTGATGATCGGTGAGTCAGTGAGTGACAAAATTAAGAAATTTGACCCGTTATAATTCTTAAACTATTAGTTCAAATTGAATGAAATTTGAAATATACCGTGTCTTCACAAAGCCTGCATGGTTACTGAAAATTTAGTCTTCTAGTTTTATCCACAACGAAGTTACAGGGGGTCGAAAATGGCCTGAATTGCTTCGAGAAAAGAATGGCACGGCCGTGCCGCTTTTTTGCTCAACTTGGTGAGGGCACTGCCGTGCCCCCAGATTATCGAAACAATTATCACTTAATCCACATCTGAATATGTAATTTTTTTACTCCAATCGTACCTATTAGAAATTGACGTCAATGTACATATACCTACCTGGTCTAGAATTTTTAGTACTAACGAAATTATTATTTCTATCTAAAAAAAATTATAAAAATTATAATTAGTTAAATTAGAAGGTGCTACATAATGTTGTTTCAGAATGTAAATCTTTTATGTCTAATGTCATATTCCTCCCATAGCCTATTTGAATAAAGATATTTTTGACTTTTGACTTTGATATGAAATGCATCCATCTAATTCATGTACCTATGTATACATAGGTACATGAATGATAATGATAATGATGATACGAGAGTAAAAGAGATTAATCATAGAATAGTGACGATACCTTTGAAACCATAATACCTAGAGACTTGATATTTGCCAGAAATACGTAGTGGATTCTCTTGACTTTCAAAAAGTGAATGTAAAATAAAACATTTCATTTTCATTGAAGTACCTACCTATAAGTAATAAAACTAAGAATTTTACAAAATTCTACCCTTAAAGGGTTAACTTTTTTATATGTTTTCAATTCAATTTAATTCAATTTTTGGTTTAATGTACGTAAACAATACGTAAGCAGAGCCGTGGACAACTGTCGGTTTGTTAGAAGTCCTTTGTGCTTTTGCTTTCACGAGACTTGAAAGCTATATAAATAAAACCAACGGCAACTTTCAGTTTCAATTACGAATGATAGACTCAGATGATAATTGTAAAAATTACAACTCAACTTAGGAAGTGTTAGTTTTATACGAAAGAGTTATTTTAATCTGAATGTTTAGGATTTCAAACTCGTATACGTACTATGTCTCTATGAATGTGTATTGAAACAACCCGCGTAATATAACTCTATTGTTAATCTGTTCTATAAGGTCAAGAATATTTTCAGTCGTGACTAAGCAGGTTCTTAGCAATTTTTACGTATAGATTTCATATTATACAATACCTTCAAACTAATAAATACCTATACTTATATTTTTTATGGAAATCGTAGTGCTTAGATATAGTACCTATGTACATATCTGCTTTTATGCGAGAGGTACTTAGATTAGAATATTCGACAACATCTTTTTCGAAAAAATATAAGGTAAGGTGTAAAGTGGTAAATATTTCTATAACAGAACAATATATAAGAACATATACCTACTTATGTATTTAAAGTACCTACTTATAAGGAATTACTGTTTCATTTACCTCGCATGAATTTTATTATAAGACCAGGAAATGTTCATTTATGGTTATAAAATATGGTTATAAAAGACGTCTCTGGAACTTTTTTATCACATCTGAATACATTTTAACTAGTTTCAGAGCGACGTCTTTACTTACGTAAGTACATATTCGTAATACGTAACAATTTAATGAAACGTTATTTGAAACTTAGGCGATTATCGTTAAATATTATTAAAAATGCTATCATACTCAGGTTTACAGATAATTGTAATTTAATCCCTTCTTATTAAGACCATGCATAGCACACTACATTTTTATTAAATCTTTATGCTAGAAAAACGCAAGACACGTGGCAAAATCGAATAATTTTCAACACAATTGAGTCTTCAGTGCCTTAAAACCAATTTCACGTCAGACATCTTCATTACGTAGATGCGTATCAGATCTCGGGTAACGATATTCCATACATTTTAACTAAAATCGAGACGTGTAATCTGCCCACCGTTATTTCGTACAAAAACTACTCGGTCAGTCAACAGGGCTTAAGTTCTTTGTAACAATTTTTCGACTCCGCTCAACAATACGGAATAATCTTCAAAAAGTGACCCCAAAGTGCTCGGTATTGAGCCCGTGAATGCCGGCCATCGGAAAAAACGCACTAAATCGTCTATTTATCGTGGATATTTTTATGTATAAAGATTTTACACAAAGAAGGCTGTTTATTAAACGGTATTCGCAAAAATAATCTTTTTCAATACTACTTTTTGTTATGTTCTTGCTACAACTCTAAATTACAATATCAATGACAATTTAGAGCTAAATACTAAGCTAAAACATAACGAAATGCAATATTCTCTAAATTGTAGAAAGAATGGTATGCTAAAAATCGCAAGTATTAATTAATAGGTACGTATTAATAAATCAGTATTGCATAGTGCAGCTATTTTTCTTCTTATTTCTAAACACGCTGTAAGTTTTACTTTAGACTTTTCGCTCAATTGTTAAGTTCGCTAAAAATGTTGCATCCTTCATTACCTATATATAAGTATTATTATTTAATACGAGATTTGAACTTTTTGTTTTACATGTACCTATATAATTTCTAAGTATTGCAATTTTCTACATCTCTTTTCACGCAATTCACGTAAATTCATATTATTTTATTCCAACAAAATATTTATAGATAATTATTTAGTTTCGATATCATCCTGTAGACACACAATGTGCACGATGGGTGCCCACTCCATAGTATCATGAGGCAGCTTGTCCCATACATAGCATAAAGGGATGGACGCGTCCACACACCTGCGTTACAAAAAATATTGAAAAAAATCGCTAGAACAAATAATATCATATAACTTTCAATAAAATTAATATATGTGAGTATTTTCATTAATTTACTCATTTACTATTTAAAATTACATAAAAATATGTAATCATTTTTGTCTTACAGTTTTAATATTAATAACCGATACCTATTCTCCATTTTAGTTTTTTATGATTTTTTCATTATTAACATGGATATTTAAAAGGAAAATTGAATATCGATGTAATTAAAAGCGATAACTAAATTCAAAACCAAATTATTAAAAATACATAATAGGTATATTAATTTTACAATGGTTTTAATTTGGTTGTTTCCTCAATTTATGGACCTACCTATGTATCTATGCGCTGAATAGGTATTCGTTTCAAATACGATATTACGAACTTTACAAAATCTTCAGATTATTTAAATATAAGTATATATAATTTTAAATGTCGGTAATATTAAGCATTGTTTGCAAATTACTACC
>DVXP01001962.1:0-13688 GCA_018235645.1 Junonia grisea | reverse complement strand
TGAGGTAGGTACATGAGGACCTTGAACAAGTTAGGGCAAGTTTCATCTACTCAGAAGATATTCCACCTCTGTAAAACTGTGTCTTGCATATATCGTTGTAGACTTGTAGTGAACGTGGAGTTGCTAAAATAATATGAACATTTTCTTCAGTCATCTTGAAACATACTTTTTTCATATAAATATGATGGGAAATGTATAAGGCACCCATTAATATTTTTAGGTAAGTGTTGATTGGACCGAATTTTCGTTTTCATCAATTTGAAATTTTATGTCTAATGTAAAAATCTATTTGTTATTATATACCTACATTGTTTCATTTGATCCGTCAAAGTTTTGGTTAATGTCTATATATGAATATAAGACATTTAATTCAATTCATGTTAGCTTATTTTAAAAGTAAGTTGTATTAAAAATGAATTTAGGCACTTCTTGTATGAGTACTTCTATGTAATATACTAAACAACATTAAAGTTGAAATCTCAATGTGAAATGTATTAAATATGCAGTAGGTACGATACTCAAGTTGCTTCACAAGCGCTACTATTTTATTTTTTCTTAATTATTTTAATTTATGTCTAAAAATTACAATCATAACAAAAAAAAAACACAATTTGGTTGTTTGTCCAAACTGTTGTGCCTAAGAGTTCTTGATTTTATTAGATTGGGTTTTGATAATAACCGATACTAAAAGTAAGGTTTAATAATTTATTTGTTCCCAATTTTAGACTTTCGATCAATCATTAGAATAAACACGATCACTCTCGTTACACCAGTCCTAAACTTTCTAGAAACATCAATAAAGGCGTTTGATCTTCAGCCTCAACATTTAATAAAGCGTTTAAAAGCAACATTTGGTAAGCAAAAACCCTACAATTTCTACATAGCTACCGAACCTACGTGGCGGTTGAAGTGCCTTCATTAAAAGTTGAGCGTTCTAGAGGGCAGGCGTCGGACTAAATATATTTCCGTTAATAGGGAATAAGAACCTTTTGATGTCGCTGCTGAAGCATCTAGAACTGCTTACAATCAATTTATGTAAAGTGTGATTAAAATGAAGCTAAACATTTTAAATGAAGTGCACGGTGATGTGCTTGACAGATATAGAGAAACAGATTTCAAAATGGTTTAAGTTGATCTTAAGTATTTAAAATTCAGATTGTTAATATAATTATGTTATCGTCTTAGTCTATGTAATTGATTTTAATAAAGATAAAGAGAGTCGGCAAATTAAGGAAAGTGCATTCTAAGCGGGTGCTTGAAAATTGAAGTTGCAGACAAATTGAAGCAAAATAAAAGACTGTTAAATTAATACGATTGATTCAGTTCCCAGAAGAGACTGATCTGTCGCCTGTAAAATAATATGTGTAATTCGTTAAATAAAAAAAGAAATCATATTCCTGTGAATTTAAGACCACGCTACAATATCACTTTTTCTTCTCACAGAGATTTTTTATTCGCACCCTTACATTTATTTGTTTCAAGCAAAATGCTTTTAAGATTTATGCATATTTTAAAATATTCTCTTTTTATATTTAAATCAATTTTTCACTTAAAAGTTGAAATATTATACATAACTTAGCTTAAATATCGCACAAGCATAACCTTAGCAATGTTTGACCCAAATAAACATTTGCATTCCGATTTAGCAAAACATTTAAGCACTCCAAGTATTTACCTGCTCATATTATCCATAAAATTTACAGACGCACTTCAGTAACTCGAGTCCTCAAGCATTCAGATCTCATTTATCGCATATCTGTGACACCTTTACGTCTAAGCTGGTCGGTAGATAAACAGATATTTGGCTCAGACCCAACTCAGTATACTTGAAGTAAGAAATGTCACACGGAATCACACTCAAATAACATTTTACAGAGACTACCTGAACAGGTGTACGCGTTTCAGGTACGGCCGGAGATATTTTAACTGGCACTGAGGATGCGGATGCCTTTTTAAAAGGCTGCGGAGTTAAAAGTGAATTATGTTCGGAATAAGAAGATACATTGACAGTGATAAATGGGTAGCCTTTTTGAATTTTAATTAAATCGTAGTTTTGTATTTTAGTCGCGTTAGTTTATGTCTATTTGCTCTTTTAGTCTTTTGTGTCACTAAATTGTAGTTGTACACAATATATTATTGGGTGGAGCGTTGAACAAAAACTTTAAAGCGAAATGAAATTTTACTTAAAATATTTCGGAATTTTTATTGCCTCTGTCGAAAATGAACTTAGGTGAATTTTAAATGCGCATAAAGGTTTCAAACGAATGTTGTTTAAAACTTTTATTGGCTTATACAAAAACCTCATAAATATGTAAAGTTTTCTTTTATATTTTAACTAACAAGTTTTGTAGTTTAGTTTTTTATAAAAAGGATACATACATGCAATCCAAAGCAGAAAAACAATGTTTAAACCAACTATATGTTAATATTTGACGTTAAATATATGTTATGTTATATAAATATAAATGTTTTACCGTGGGAGACCCATGCATTTGCACGAATGGGCCGGCTCGACCGGAGTGATACCACGGCCTCACAGAAAATCGGCGTGAAATGACGTTTGCGTCGTGTTTCGCCGCGTGAGTGTGGGTACCGGAGGCCCAATTCCACACCCCTTCCCTATTAATTCCCCATCCATTTCCCCTCCATACCCCCTAAAAGGCCGGCAACGCATTTTGTAACTCATTGGTGTTGCAAATGTCCATGGGCGACAGCATTCGCTTTCCATCGGGTGATCTTTCAGCTCGTTTGCCGCCCTATCCCATAAAAAAATGTCTTTTCAATCAAAATTATTACCCGCCTAATTTCACTACGTCACTCACCTTCTCTCGTATCTCCAATACGAAAAACGTCTTGTACATCTTCGGTTATTACTCACATAATCAGGGATACGTCCTCCAAACATGATTCAAGTACAAATCGGAGCATTGATTGATTGTGATAAGAACGTGTGATAAATTATACCGACAACAAGTTCTGACTGGTTCTAAACTGTGTACGTGACATAAGGGCGTCCTATATCGAATGCTCTCACGGCTTAAGATCTGAAAGCATTATTTTTCTTATTATTGAAAATATCGATGCACTTTTTGTGGTGTTTTTCTTTTATTTATTGGCATGGTGTTTAAAGTTTATTTATTGGTTTCATGTTTGGTATAATATATGAAATGAAATTTATTATATATTGTTTATTATTTTTATTATATGTATATTAAAGTTCTTTAAAATCACTTTTTAATAATTTATTCATAACCTTTTTGTATAGCCAAATCAATTAGTAGCTGTCTGATATTTATGTAGATTCAATAAAAGTATAATTTTGGCTTATGAGTAATTAGTGAGCTCTCTTTTATATACGTTAAAAAACTTTAATTAGGGTTTAAAAGAAGTTTTGAGAGTAATTAATTTTTATATACCTAGTTATTGAAATTTAAACTTAATGGCCAAGTTAACGGTTTGAGATATCTTTATTAATATTTTAAGTTAGGTAATGAGATGGCAAGTTGTGACGTTTTAACAAAACTATTGCATACTTTCTTTAGTAAATCAGATCAAGTATCAAGAGAGTGATAAATTATCTCAAACACTAAGTTTGTCTACCAGCTGTACGTGACTTAAGGATGCTGGAAGGAATACGGACGGTTAAGCGCTAAATCATTCTTATAACTCAAGTGCTGAAAGATTCTTTCATATTTGTATGTACTTTTCAAGCAAAATATTTTAAAAAGATTTCTGGTGTTGTTCTGGGAATAAACTACACTTTTTTCCTGAAATCTGTTTTATCTAAAAATATACTAATAATTTATCAAACCAGGTTATCAAAGTTCTTAATGTATCAAATTAATTAAGTCATTAAAACATTAAGAAACAAACACTTTCAAACTATCATATTTTTAATATTGTTAAAAATAGAAATTGTTAGATAAATGTGATATGGTAATTTAATCATCAAAATAATTTTAGATACAAAAATCTTCATCTGAAATTTATTCAATAAGCAAATCAACAAACTGTCTAGAAAGTTCTAGTAAAGTCTCGCAAACTAAAATGTATTTAAATTCCGTATTTATTTTAATTTCAATGAATATCTGCTAGCTTAGCGGTTAGACTAATTAAATCCGGTTCTGATTCCAGAATCTGTTTTCGTCTGTCATTGCATTTATTATGAAGTTCCTAAACTTTAGGGAGATCGTATTAATTGCTATTACACTGAGCAGCTAGATTTATGTATGTTTCTGGTAGTTTATTAAAATTAGAAACTTCATCATATTTGAAATTTAATTGTTAATCTGTTATTTATCATTCTAGATTAGTTAATTTTTATTTTTTGGCACTTGTTACTTTAGGTCTTCCAGGGAAGTAAGAGTAATGATAAAAATCATACTAAAATATTAAGTTACTTTCAAGTTATTTCGAATATAAACTTTATTCACATTGTTATATATTTAGTTCTGTAAATCCATCAATTAAATCATATTCATAAACAACTAAATCCATAAATTCTTCCTACTTTGTCATTTTATTTTCATATAGATTTAATGCACCGTCCTGTTTTATTATTCCTCTAGGATTTTAGCTGAGTTTGCAAAAAGGAGAAAACGTTCCCAGTTCATCAACTCTCCCAAGAGTGTTCTGAAAATCTCTTCGTGTTTTGCCGTAAAATGTGAATTTCATACATAACGTGTTATATGGAGTGAATCAAAAATTTCTCCATCTGAATTTAATACACGTTAGATTAGAATTACGTATATCGAATTGGTAGGAGTCGTAAAAGTCTAATTCACTTACGAACAGATGTTATTATTCCATGGAACAAGGAGGGAACTGGTGTGGAACAAAATGAAGAAGAAAGTAAATGTAATTCGTACTTATCTTTTGTGCAAATATTGGTCAGGTATAAGTTTACAAATGGTTAGTGTGAGGAAAAGATTAGCTATTCAATTTAAATCTATGTACCTATGACGTATTGCTTTTACAATTAACTTTTAATTTTTACGTTACGTTTGCTAATTGTGTAGAGAAGGGTTGTGTAGACGATTTGAAATCATGTTGCCTTTGGTCACAGAATTGTGTTTCAATGCTCAAAAGTATTTGTAAAGTACATATTCTATACCCAGCAAGTTAAGTGCCATAACATTTTGTAGATTATTTTATACCTAATCAAGATTATTAAAAAAGATCACTGAAGATATTTTCCTTCCGTAAAACTTTTGACAAAACAGAAAAATATCAGCTGAATTGAGACTTTTGAAGTCTATTAAAAGTAATTCGGGCATTAATAACCTTCTTTACACATAACGACCACTCGAACATTACCATAATCTTCTCTAACAGTATAAAAAAGAAATATGTCAACCCGTAACTCTCTCAACACTTAAACCTAAAAGCAAATATCATACGGAAATCCTAACCGAAAAATCCACTTCAGAAACGGTTATTGGGTGGAATGGTGCCACAAAATACGATTCGGCAGTTGAAACGATTTAGGCTCGTCCATTTGCCAGGTTTATAGGTTATCTATTCGATTGGACTGGACCCCAAATGAGCGGATTGTGGCCGGGGCGATTCATTAAATTGATGATCGCGTTTCCGTTTTTGCTAAAACTGTCCGAATTTTTTCTTTCTTCTTCATGGGATCATTTCATGTGGTAATGGGTGAATTGAGGATATGTAATTCTTCGTATGGAGTTGCAAGTATTGTTGGAAGCTTTTTGGATGACTGATGATGGATGACTGTTGAAAGTGAACTGGATGTTGGCTAAATATTTTTGCGTTTGTAGTTTTGATAAAGCTAATATTGATTTAAGTTTATAGTTTGAGTCAAAAAATTTACTATAAAAATCAGGCAAAGTTCTTGTAAAGAATATTTGTACAAGCTATTAATATACACATGAAGTTCTTAACATTTAATATTAACGACTATGTTTCAAATAGTGTCACATTTAGTATTACTATTTTCAATCCACCAGCAAAAACCTTTAAAAACCAATCGCCAATAACCAATAGCTTATCCCAATCAACATTCAGCTTGTTAATGATAGTTAAATTAGCGAAAATTAGTTATAAAGTTATTTATTAATGCACATTAAATTCCAATAACAGGGCATGAACAGCGTAATTTACAGTTTGCTGAGAGCCATTACGACATACACTTCAGCCGTTCAGTTCATTGTTGAAATTGTTATTTTCCATGTTAGCCTGTGTGTGAAATGGCGTTTGTTTTATACTGGATGTGGAGTGATGTTTTTAAGTGTAGTACATGTGGTGCTTTTGTTTAATTTCAATTTTGGTTTGGAGTTCTGTGTGTTTTTGTTATAATGTCCGTTGCATTGTTTTGCTATTGCTTCATTGAAGATAACATTGCTATTAAATGTAAATTCGAATCGTAAAAATTCTTCTTTTTATGAAATAGCTTAGTCCGTAAATATATGTACCGAATTACTGAAAAACCGAATTTGTCTATTGTTTTCATTCATCGACACCAAAATCATCGAATTTACCAAAAACGTTCTAGTATATTTATAAGTAATTAAATAAATAAAAAAAAAAAACAATTTTAAATTTGATTGAACATTTTTCATATAACCGAAATCTTTCTTCACATTCCGAAAAAAGACCAAACCGTTCAATGCATCGTTTGAATTTCGGAGGATCGTGAAAAATTTTTCATTCCCACAATCACTCTTTGCGTGGCGCCCGGCGTGCTGTGTCCAGAATAAAAATTTGAAAGTATAATGTTTGTGGTCAAAGTTCCCACGTGCATAGCCACACTAATACGTGGTCGGATCGTGGTGAATAATATATTCTGTTTGTGGCCGCTGAGAGCCCTCGGCGCAAGGTGAACTTTTTCCACTATTATCAATATTTGGTAAAGAAAATTGGATGTCTTGATAAGTTATTTTTGCTGGTTATTCTATCTACACTTACATTATAAATAGGAAAGATTTGAATGTTTGTTTGTTTGAATTGAATTGGCTCTGAAACAACATGACCATTTTGAAAAATTCTATCACTTTTGTAAAGCTATATCGTATCCAGTGTAAAGCCGATGCAGTTTAGTTTCCGATATTTTGTAAAGACGATTGGACATGTCTTGACAATTGATAATAATTAATAAAGAGATAATTAATAATTTAATACAAACACTTTAAATACTGATTCTTTTTGCAAAATCATTATCAAATACATCGTACTTAAAACGTTTTTTTACAAAACCGATACACTTTTCACGAAATAATAGATTTTCAGTAGCAACGGAGATAAACGCAGCTGAATGAAAATAGCCGAAACATTCGTAACAAACTGAAAAAATTAAAGTAAATAAAAACGTATTTTTTTGTCGAAGTAACGTGATAAAAACGGCCCGATGATTTAGTAACTGCGATCGCGAATATTTTCATTGCTGCATAGTTTTTTAATTTTTTTTTTCCATTTTTCCATTTTTCGTCGACCGTGGGAAGAGGATTATTCTTACAGCGAAATAGTGAATATCTGTGGTAAATTTGTTTTTAAACTGTTTTATAATGTTGAGGTGTTTTCTTACAAGTAAGTAAAATAGGGACAACCGCTCTGGTGTAGTGGTGCTGATTGCGCTATTGATGTCGGCGGTCGCGGGTTCGACTCCCGCTCGGTTCGGATGTTTGTATTTATATAAACATTAGTTTCTAGGTCTGGTCCTTGTGGGTTTACTCACCGTGCCTCGGAGAGCACGTAAAGCCGTCGGTCCCGGTTGTTATCAAAAACACCAGATAACGATCGTTACTCATAGTAGGTAATATTCAAGTGACTAAATGGTTACTAGCTTGCCCTCTGGGTTGCGGAGGTCAAACGGCAATCGCTCTGCGTAAAAATCAGTAACCTGTCAAACTTAGGCTAGAATAAAGCAGACCTTAGCTAAGTCCGGGAAAAATGCTAGGAAGAAGGAGGATAATGCTTTTACTTTTTTATGATTATACACGATAACAATAACAATGAGTACAATATAACATATTCAAAGTATAATTACCTGCAATAATTACTGTCATATCAAACAACCTTATCATTGTAAAAATCTTTTTATAATATGATAGTAGTCGTCAAGGAGTGATTCCCCGAACTAATAGTTCGTTCGCATTTAATCCAATAAATATTACTCAAATAAATGCATTATCTTTTAATTGTTGATTATTGTTTTCTTCTCTATCTTAAGCAACTTGTCCATCTGTTTGTCCGTCCTTTTTTTTCTTGGCGCAGGGTGAATTTTCATAGATACTTCTGTGAGACCGTCATGGTCCAGAAGGAGACTGCAGGGCGGGCTCAGGAGAGGGCTGATCCCACCCGGCAGAGATGTTCTGCGGGTCGTCTTTCCGGCCTCCAATCCTCAGTGCCCGGGGCGCAATAAATAGGGCACATCCTTCGGCCATGTGTGCGTGAAATTGGAGCTTCACGCAGCCATTACATACGGCCGAGAGGAGGACCATAGTCAGGTTATGGCCCCGGACTGCCGGTTGATGCACCAGCAAGGGGTGTGTGGAGGGTTCTTCACCCTCCTGAGCCGTGCTCCGCCAGCCACGAGCGGAGCAATACACGGGAAGGGTAGCGGACGTGCTGCGAAGGCGATCCCGCAGCCTCTCCGTTTTCCATGTTGATGGCGGCTATCACAGAGGTTTTTAGTGGGTGTGATGTTATGTTTTATCACTCTCTTGATGTACAGAGCACTAGAGCGCTGCGAACAGTTACGTTTCCACTTAAAGACTACTAATTAATCCTCTAGTTCTTGTTCTAGCCCTATGTTCGTTTAGTCTTATGTTTTATCTTATTCTCTGAGAATGTGGTTTTGCGTTGGTCGTGCCACTGGAGAAAGGTAATCAATAAACCACAGCTAAGCTATAGATACCTACTAGCTACCACATACACTCTACTATACTAGCGATTATTTGGTTATAATCAACGTAATCATTTGTATACTCGAGAGAGATTTTCTGACGACAAAGTAAAAACGTAAGACGACAAAGTAGCTACTATGAAACTAGTAAGTATGACATACGAAATTCTATTAAAACGTAATACTAAAGCATAGTCAGGTTAAACAGCTAGTTTATGAGTAAACACTATTCTGTATAAAAGCGACGATAAAAGCTGCATATAAGTATATCTTGTTCATCACTTTCAACTATTCAAACCACTTTAGTTTTGCTGGGATATCTTTTAAATAAGCTATGTAATAAAAGAAAAAAAAATCAACGAAGAAATAGTTAAAATAAGTGACAAAATAACGAAAACAAAAGTACGGTAACAATTTTTTATATTTATCTTTTCTTTGTTATCCAAACTATATATTCTAACAGTTATACAATTAAACACAAGTAGTTATAAATTTTCACTGTCGCTTAAATATAAAGTAGAATTAAATAATGAGATGAAGTAGTAAAGTAGCAGCCTGTATGTCTTACTGCTGCTCCACCGCAAGTTAGCGGATATACATATACATGTATCAGAATTTTTTCCAGCAAATGCTAATTTCCTTACGATTTTTTCTTATACTGTATATTATCAACATAGGTACATTTTCAGATTCACAATGGTTTGGCAACCAGGCAATTTTGCCGAAATTTGTCCCGTCAACTCAACGCTCCACGCCTGCTCTCCTTTCGGATTGGTCTATCTCAACCTAATAACACAATTATTTAGTGGTTCCATTGATCAGGGACCACAGGTACCAGACTATGATGGAGAAGTTGCGTGGTCGCTAATAGGTTGTCTGAAAACCCTGATTGGAAGGTAAGTATTGCGTTACATGAAAATTAATAAACACATGATGGAGATTTGTGAAAGAAATTAAGTGAGCGTTGTTTTAAAAAACTTATATAAACTCGTCGTCAGCCAATCGCTGTCCACTGCTGGATATAGGTCTCCCTAAGTTTACGACAAACATCCCGGTCTTTCGCAACTTTCATCCAGCCCGCTCCGGCAAACTTGTCTATGTCGTCAGTCCAGCGGGCTGGAGGACGTCATACACTATGTTAGTCAAGACATAAACTATGACAGATATTTTTTCCAGGTGCTTCTACTGGAAGCAGGTCCAGAACAACCAGATGTAACGCGTGTTCCATCTATGATAAGTGCGTTATTCAGTTCCAACATAGACTGGGTATACAGGACTGAGCCTAATGGGCAAAGCTGTCTTGCTACAGGAGGAAGATGCATGTGGGCAAGGTATTCGTTTCTAATAAAATTTGAGAAATCATGACATTATAATTATGTCAGATCTTACATTTTTACATTTTCTATCTTTGGAAACAGTAAGTAAAACTAAGAATCATTTGTTACTTTAGTGGTAAAATGATGGGAGGTTCAAGCTCAATTAACGGCATGGCGTACATTAGAGGGAGTAAAGTGGACTACGACGGTTGGGCCGCTCTAGGAAATGAGGGATGGAGCTATAAAGACGTAAGTATTTATAATAAACGATGTTTTTAAGCGATATTTGAAACTATATACAACTTCATTTTTCAAATAGGTGTTACCGTTCTTCATTAAATCAGAAAGAAATATGAACATTAAGGATTTGGATAGTACATATCACGGTGCCAAAGGAGAGCAATACGTGTCGTCTTATTCTTATGTAGACAAGCCTTCCATAATGGTTACTGACGCTTTTCATCAGGCTGGTCTCCCAATAGTGGATTACAATGGACCCCAACTAGAAGGTACTTCGCAAACTCAAGCAACTGCTTTTCTGGGCCAAAGAGTTTCGACCAACACAGCCTTCATTCGACCCATCAGATACAAAAGGAAAAATCTAACGGTTAAAACAGATTCAGAAGCCCTTCAAATACTTATCGACCAAAACAAGAAGGCATATGGAATTGTTTATTCCCGAAATGGAAAGAAATTTACAGCATATGCTAAAAAAGAAGTGATTATTAGTGCTGGGGCTATGCATTCACCAAAATTATTAATGTTATCTGGGATTGGGCCTAGAGACCATTTGGAAAAACTTAAAATACCAGTAATACAAGATTTGGCCGTTGGAGAAAACCTTCACGATCATGTATCCTTTGGTGGTGTGATTATAGCTCTACCTAATAAGACAGCAACAACGGTCAGTGAAGACGAAATGTTAAACGCTATTCAAGATTACGCTAAAATGAAAATAAAACGTGGTCCTTTATCGGCCACTGGACCATTAAGTTCAATGGCTTTTATAAAAACTGAACCAGACTTAATCGCTCCAGACATACAATATCATTTTAACTCTGTTTACAACTTAAAGGAATATGTGGATGATGTGTTTCTAGCTGGTTCACTTCAAGTTTTTCCACTTGCTTTTTATGACGGCCTATTACCAAAAACAATGAATTTAGTACCAAAAAGTAGAGGAGTACTTTTATTAAATGAAAATGATCCATATGGCACGCCAATAGTTAATCCAAATTACTTTGGCGATGAAAGTGATCTTATTCCTTTATTGAAAGGCGTACGATATCTCCTATCTTTAGAAGACACTGAAGCGTTTAGATCGAATAACGCATTTTTTGTTCGGGAATCTTTGCCACCTTGTCAAGAGTATCAATGGGGTACAGACGCGTACTACATTTGTTTAGCTAAAGCGCATACGGCGACCACTTTTCATCCTGTCGGTACTTGTAAGATGGGACCAAAGTGGGACAAAAAAGCCGTTGTAGATAATGAATTAAGGGTGTATGGTGTTGACGGATTGAGAGTCATCGATGCATCAATAATGCCCATTGTTGTTCGAGGAAACACTAATGCGCCATCTATTATGATAGGAGAAAGAGGAGTTGATTTCATCATTAAGTATTGGCAAAAAAATCATACAGTTTAGATTAATTTATTTTCAGCATTCTCGCCCAATGATATATGATTCTCAAAAGCTGGTATTACCATTGAAATATGTGCCATTTTTCAATTTGCCATCTGAAAATCTAGAATAAAAATTATCTCCATTATCTTATCATTGTTGTTTAATAATGGGTGTGGTTTTTTAACATAAATAAATATTTGTTGCAAATTACCGATTGTATTTATTTGATTTATACCTTATAACTTAAAACTTATTAATGTTACAATATTTTTCATGTTTTGTACAAATTCCTCTATTAGGTGAAGTTTTCTGGTCCTTTCTATAGACAAAAATAGGGATACTTGAGTAGACCAAGGCCATAGGAGGCTTTAAAGTTAAAGGTGATGATAATGATTTTTTGCCCAGAAAACTGAAATCTTGTAACGTATAATTTCAACATGAATATTGTACAAAACTTACATAAATCCATTTACTCAGATGATCTGAGGAAAACCATAGTCGTATGAATAGGATAGCTATGGTGAAAGAATATTTGAAATCCGTAATGTTATTTCTGATATTATTTCTTACATATGTATCCTAAAACCTGGCCAGATTTAATCATCTTTTGACGTTTTGAAATGAAATGTAAAAAAACAAATAATTATAGAAAATATATTCTTCTAACAAAAATAAAATGATTTATCATAAAAAAAACTACTCTAGTTGCTGCGCAATTTTATGACTGGTGGATAATGTTATACAGTTTTATTTCTCTCTATTTTTTCAAATATCGGGTTGTCTTGTGGTTTATAGTAAATAATATTTGTATAAGCTTTTGTATCATAAAAGATTCAAATAGTGTCAAGTGACTCTTTTGCCTGATTTGTAACAAAAAAGTGGTAACTTTATGTACTGTATACTCAATTTGTAGAATCATTTGATTGACAACCTTGTGGACCCCACCTTAGATAACTTAGATGTGCCTGTAATATTTGAAGAGTTCCCTCAATTTATCCAAGATCTCGGTTTTTTATGGAATAGGGCGGCAAACGAGCTGACAGATCACCTGATGGAAAGTGAATGCTGTCACCCATGGACATTTGCAACACCAAATGAGCTACAAAATGCGTTGTCGGCCTTTTAGGGTTATGGATGGGGAATTAATGGGGAAGGGGTGGGGAATTGGGTCTCCACACACACGACGCAAGCGTCATTTTACGCCGGTTTTCAGTTTTCGATATCAAAACCTCGTCTGAAAAGTCTTTTTTTTAAATCTCAAATTACTGCTTCGACGAGCTCAATTTTCATTAAATTGATGACATAATAGAAAACTCGTCAACTTGACTACAATAAGTCGAATCCAAACAAAGCCAATTTGATTATTTTTAATTATTGAGTTATTCATTAACTGTAATTTTTTTGGCTCTGTTTTGATAGTCGTATACATTTGGTTAATTATATAATCATATTAAATCATAAATTTTACATAAGTCAACTATAAACGTTACATTTTTCAAATTACAGTTACCACTATTCAAACAAGTGCCTTATCTTTTTATTTACGAACTTTTATTCTCTTATCTCTATACCTCAAAACACTGTATATCTATCCGTTCGTTCTATCTATAAGATTAATTTTAATTCCTAACAAATTCAAATGTTCAAACACATAGGTATAAAATCTACTACTGTACTGTATATTGCTTCTTGGTCAATTTTAAAAGAATAGCCGTGTCATCACTGATGACAATTTTGGCGCAGTGGTCACTGCAAGGGCTGAAGCGCTAACGGTCGCGGGGTCGATCCCCGCTCATGACAGACATTTAAACGTAACGTAACACAGCCTGTACATATCCCACTGCTGGGCATAGGCCTCTTCTCCTATTAGGGAGAAGGTATG
>DVXP01001961.1:0-13689 GCA_018235645.1 Junonia grisea | reverse complement strand
AATTACGTCGATGTTAGCCGTGATAGTCGCCGCTATGTCAAAATAGGCGAGTTCCCAGACCTGTGTAAAGGACCATGGTTAGGGCCAACTGCCGTATCAATGCCATATCAAATGGTAGGTAGGAGAAGGGGGTAATCTGGAGGCTTAACTTTTGAAGCTTAATAAAGCTTGACTTTTTACTTTCCTTTTCTGTTATTTATTATAATTATCGTTTTTTGTTATATGTATGTCTATTAAAAATTAAAGTTATTAAAATTGTTACATATATTAAACAAAAAAATCTTAAAGTATCTACATACAAGTAAAGAAGTTCTTATCTGTAAAACTCACTTTTGTAACCGATTACTTTTGGTAACTTTATTTGTACTTTGAATGTCAGTATTTTTTTTTCTATACTTGTATTTGGCGTAGTTAGTATTAGGCACCTAACTGGCACAATATAATCCTGGAAACAGTGACCGATCGGCACTGGTTGCCTCTCCCCTTCTTGTAAATAAGTTGATTTCATATTCCATTTACAAAGGACTGCGTTCCTACTAGTTACTCAAGTATGTGCTTTTAATTTCGTTTAGATACTACGCGTTCCCGAGATAAAGGGACAGATATACCTACTGATTACTAACGGATAGACAGATAGACAAGCTATACTGTAAGTGTAGTCCAGTGATTCGCCTAATTTATTTCTATCATGATAGCGCCGTGTTATGTGATTATTCAATCGGTTCCTGATTTAAAACCTGGTCTTACGGGTTACCTTGCTTTGGTCTGCATTGTCTTAAGGATTTTGAGAACAGTAGATGTAAAAATACGTTTTTTATGACAGTATCAGACTAAACTCTATGTAGGTATATAGTAGGGTTTTCGACCCGGGTACCCGTACCCAGCAATACCCGGTTATTTTGAAATTTTAGAACCTGGGTAATATTTTGTAAGCTTCATACTCATAACTAACTCCTAAATGAATTAATTAATACTCATAACTCCTACATTAATACAAACCTATTACAATACAAACATCTAATGGAACCCGCCGGTGTTAAACGCACATTCAGTATTTATTTATTTACTCGTTATTGCACACCAATAAAATTATAAAAGAAACAAACATACAATACCACTACAGAGGAGTGGAACGGTCGTCTCACATCCAGTTGAAATTAAAGTTAAATAAGTTTATGACAGAGGCTCTTCTGCTGTTTACGAATTTAATTTTTATGGAGCTACTTAGTAATTTTACTTAGTAAAATTTTGAGAATATTGATGAATTCTTTGTAAAAATTAATACCCGGGTACCCGGGTATTAATAAATTAGTGGATCTGCGCTAACCCTAGTATAAAGTCTTAATTTTTTAATGAACAAATGGCCAAAATCAATATCATTACTGACTTTTTATTTTGTATAATAAATGCTTAATATTTAAACTTTAGAAAAAGTGGCTAAGAATAAGTAACACTTGGAAGATTTTGCAGGTTTATTAAGAAATAATTTTTGTTCGTGGCTGTTTGTTGAAAATCAGACAATATAGTGTTTAGACAATGTAATTTAGGTACCTAAATGTAATTATGTTGTTGATAATGTTGTTATCATCGTAGATTCAAAAGCATGATTGCTTAAAATTGTCATAAACTGCTTTTGTTAAGTACATTATAATTATTAGAGGGGAAGTGGGAAGTGGGAAAAATAAAATTATACCTACTTAGCAATTACGAGTAGTTATTAAATATAACAGTCTTCATGACTATAAGTTTTAGTGTAATTTTACAAACAGAAAAAAAACAATAAAACAGCTTCTATTTTGTTTTATTACAATATCAACAGTCCCAGTCCACAGTGTGTCATAAAAAAAAACATTTTTATCACAAATTCCTCGCATAAAACATAATTATGTTACATTAATATAATTCTTTTTAAATAAGGTTTTATCAATGTTACTTTATAGCTACAGAATCTAAGCGTAGATATTATATCTATAACACACGTATTATTTACACCAAAACATTTAGGTATATTAGTATATGTTATCCACTTACTATTTGGCGTTAAAAGTTTATGTCCTTTCTGTATTTTTGACCAGAATTGGCATTTGTTTGAAAAGTCAAAGAAGAAGCGATATATTGTCACAAGTCAAAATACATTAGCTTTTTCTAATTTACATTTTAAGCTGGTTCCTACATTGCTTGTGATAAAATTATTATAGATAAGTAAACGGAGTTGCTTACGTATTTATAATATTTATTAGTAAAGGGTTCATTCAAGTATTACGTAACGCAGTGTGGGGGGAGGGAAAACGTTACGGTGCGTTATGAGGCCGGGAGGGGATATAACAACAACGCGTTACGTAACGACATAATTATGATTTTTAGACGAAAATGGTCTTGAAAATTATTTTAGTGATCATTTTCACCTAAAAATTTTGGTAAAATATTACGTAACGTCTAGGATGAGGGGTACAGAACAACGTTACGGTGCGTTACATGTGGGGGCAGAGGGGTCTAAAATCTTCGAAAATTTCGTTACGTAATACTTGAACGACCCCAAAGATGATTCAAATTGATATTGAATAGGTAGTTGGATAAAGATAAACATTTAAGCTAAAACTATTTAAAGGTCTTGTAACATATTGTGATAAATTTCCTTTTAGATATGGAAAGACGTGCAGAACACTTCCTTCTAAAATCGCATTTAAAAGCTTAATATTTAACGGCTACACAATCAAGGATTTCCCACAATGTTATTTAATAGAGCTATCAAAAGATATTTCATGCATGGAAAAGATGAGAAAAAAATTGTACTGTCATTACGTATAAAGGTCAAATCACAAAATAATATGTCGGTGTGATTTACTCGTACGTAGTTACATATTACATAATTATATATATTTCACTCAAAGATCGAAATCGCTCAATGACCGAAAAAAATAGCTCACAACGCGTCGTGGACTGCCGTAACGAAACGCAGGCACCGTGCGAGCCGGAGTGGCTGAGGCTGCGGAGAAGAGACATGAATTTCGCTGTTTTGAATTCGCACGAATTTCGCGTCGTGGACATTTTACTGTGTCCACAACACACTGAGCTATTTTTTCGGTCATTGTGCGATTTCGATCTTTGAGCGTAACATAGTACATATTCTAGTATTTAAGATCGGTCCTGAGCCGATGCGGAGATATTGATGGACAGTTTATTGTTCGATCGATGTTGATCTCTCCGTTTGATACTATAACTCTAGCTGTCGGACCCGTTTTGACTACGGAACCCTAAAAAGGACGACAGCTGTTTTGTAATAAAAAAATAATAATTTTTATTATCCAGCAATAGCTTGACGAATACCTAACGACAACAATTTTGAAGATATAAATTAAAATTGTTATCTTTGAATCTATAACAGGAGCAATGTTATTTTCCTTGTATTATCTATCCTTTTTATCTCTACGCGAAATTGTTTTTATTTTATATTATAATGTTATTGTTATACGTATTCGTGACAGCTATTAAATGTTGAGCTTCTATAGGCTTCCAGTTCCATTTTATTGAATTAAATTTTATTACGCTTAATGTTATAAGATATGATATCTTAAATATATACAATAAAATTTAATACAATATTTATATATACGTTTTATTTTTTTACAACGGCTAGAACTAAATATTTGAGTCAAAATTTATTATCTACATAAAAAATTGTTTTTAAATAATGATATAATATTTGGCACCTCGAAATTTCATTAGATGACGCAACTGAAGGCTATGTTATCACTAATCCATTCTGTACATATTTTAGAATATAAAAACATAATAGGTATACACAGTTATAAAATATCAATGAGGTTTATTTTAAGTATTATTAGCTAATTAATCATGGAAATAAATTAAATTAATATAAATAATTTAATAAATTAATGACTATTCACTAAATATATGACATTATTGATAACAGGATACTATCACATTCAAACACGATTGTCATAAGATGTTCTTATTTTCTAAACAAGTTACTTTTGTTGGCCATTCGATGTCTGAATTTGACTTTCCTTTTTGTCATCTTCCAACCACATGAACTTATATAATACCGGTGCAAACGCTCCACCTATTATAGGGCCGACCCAGTACACCCAATGCATATTCCAGTTCCAAGTCCAAAGAGCCGGTGCTAATGACCTCGCAGGATTCATACTTGCTCCCGTCAAGGGACCCCCGGCTAGGGAAAAAGCGGCTATAGTAAAACCAAATTTCAAAGGAATAGCGTCTTGTTTCTCTTTGTTAATCGGATCCCATACGGCACAGTTAATGAATCCAAGTGCCGTAGATAAAATTATTTCGATTATCAACGCTTGGTACGCATAATGATCAGGGTGTGGTACGGTCGCGCAAACACTGTCTCTTACCAAATCTTTCGGCGAAACGGCGACCAATAATCCATAACCTACTATAGCACCACAGCACTGAGCGATAACATACGCTATTCCCAAGGGAATTGACATACTGCCCCATATCAGTGCGGATAATGTCACGGACGGGTTCATGTGAGCTCCAGAAATGTGTCCAAATGAAGTGATGTTAAATAAAACTACTAAACCGAAGCCAATTGCGCTGTACATCGGCGGATGCAGGTCGAATCCGTCTATAGGTACACAAGTCATACAGCCCATAAAAAGTAATAGTGACGTCGACACAAATTCTGCTAGCATAATTTTAAAATGTTTTGCCCACCATTTCGAACATGAAGGTTCTATTTTGTCATTAGAAAGGCTCTCAGTAACATTTACGATCTGTGTAGCAGGAGGCACGGTCATTTTAATATGATTTCAATTTTGCAACGTAAACAAAACTTGATAAACCTGTTTTGGTTTGTTTCACTGCACGCACTAAGTTCACGAACACTTTTTTTTATAAGTCTTTTAATTTATCCGCACATGGTACGGGTATACGTACGCGAGACACAACCGTTCCCTCTCGACGGCCAGGTGAAAATATTGGTGTATCTTTATATTATTGTGAGCATTCGCGCAGAGGACAGATACGCCAATGTTATCTGCCAGAGCTGCGTACAATGCATACCTACGTGTGTTTTCCTTCCTTGTAGGAGTAATAATTTAGACATCCGAACACTTTTGTTTCGTCTGACTAAAAAACTACGCGCAAGCGTAATTGATGCTCGGTAATTGCGGCAGTAAGTAATATTACGTGTACATTTTTTATACATTATTTAATTTGAATTATAAATTTGGATTACATTTTATATACATATTTAAATACAGTTATCTTATTTAATATTGACAGCAAAAGTTTGCGCAACTATTTTTATCTTTAATATAAACAACTTTATAATAAAATAATATTACTATAATCATGATTTTTACGATATAGGTACATCTGTACAGAATGACAGCTTACGTTCCTTGAATGGTGTCTTAGTAAAGCTTATTTGAGGCTAATTTTCTTTTGTGATTCAATGTCTGAAACCTAAATATTCTTGAGATAATAATTTTTCCACCAAATCTTCTCGCGGCTTTTTGTAATAATATTAATGTTTTTTTTTTATTGTTTATTACAAAATTTTACTTCATTTACAACATTTTATCTAGATTATTAAAAAACACTAGCTAATGCCCGCGGCGTTGCACGCATTTATATCGGTTTCGGGTATAAATATATAGACGTCTTTTAATTATTATTAACATAAGTATATATATATTACTTTTTATTTCTTACATATTGATATCTTGATAATGTTGTCTATACTTATTGTCTATCATCACTCTTTTTTTTTTGTTTTTGTGTTGTGATCGTGAATCATCTCCGAAACGTCCGCTGGATGTAAAATAATGACCATGATTTTATTTTGGGAAAGTGAAAATTTTTGGTTACTAATAACTTTTCTGGTACAAAAATTAATTCCGGTATACGCCTATATGTTGGCGAAGCCCCTAAGCTACTACCATATTTCATCGCAATCGGGTCAGTCGCTTCTAAGATTAGTGCGCCCAAACACACGGAAAAACAGACAAACAGACAAACAGACGAACAGACGAACAGACGGACAGACGAACAGACGAACAGACGAACATACAACCAGATAAACAGACAGACAGACTAACAGACAAAGAGACGAAAAATTTTAAAAACCATAGTTTCGGCAACATACATACAACGCGTTGCACTTGATTTTTTTTTTAAATATCAAAAGTACAGAATCCACTTTTCTACGATTTTATTATAAGTATAGATGACTTAACTAAATGACTGCAAATTATCTCTACTTTAACTCTCTGCTAAGATCGTATCTCCTGTCACTAAGTAGTTATTGTTATGTATAAAGGTAATAATAGAACATATCTAATCTAAGCTATTGCACAATAAGTGTGAAATAAATATCATGATTATAATATCTTTTATCAAAATAAACCCAAAAAATCTTTAAATCCATCAGCAGTTGTATTCATTACGTCATACCAATTAAATAACAATGTAGGAATTTTAATTCGTTGTAGTATTAAAGTGAATCATTTCACTAGATAATACATATTCATGTTTTGTGTAAATACGTTAATTTTTTTATAACTTTATTGATGTAGATGAATAGAAAGCTGTCAATTTAATAAGATTTTTTTAGAAGAGTCTAGCAGTATATTACGAAACAGCACATAATAAGATGGATTCGAACGGTTCAAAATTACAATCTTTCAAAAATTTGGGATCCAGTAATTAAAATTACTTATTTATTTAGGTATTATAGCTGCATATCATATGGTAAGCAAGGAAACCGGAGATTCAACTCTCTTCTTTCAATTATTTTCTTAATCCATATTTCCTTTTTTTAATCATTTTTAGCCAACATATTTTAATGCTATGGTTGGCCATGGGAGTGCTTGATTGCTTAATGTCAAGTGCCTTATTTCCTGCTCTATTAAAAAGAAGAATTTGCCTAACCCGTCGGTAGAATTTTCGGCAGATGCGCGAGAATATATTTCTGTATACCTACCAGAGTTAGTGGCCACTCGGTGGTTTATATTCGACCACAATCCCATTTTCATACCATACGTTTCAATGTTTTGTTATTTTGACACAAATACATCAAATAAGCACCAGTATTGTACTCATACCACTTGTAATGGTGGTACAATACAAATGATAAGTCTAGAGTTATACCACCAAAACACCATAATTTTGATTTGGAATATTAAAGTAAGAAAAAATAAAGTAAGAGAAAATTGCCCCAAAATATGAAATTGCTTTCAAAATAGATATAGCAAATTTTGTTTACATATCGTAAAACAGTTACAAAAAATAATAATTAAATATTACAAAACATTTAGAAGAACTCGTTAGCAAAAACGCCGTAGGCGTGTAGAAAGATGTGTCAACATTTGGCTAGCGGCTGAGTTCACGCGGAAAGTTCACTTGGCGCGATTGGAGGCTAAAATTATGTTACAATATAGAACTGTTAAAGATTGTATAAGAGAATATTTCAAAGTACACGTCTCTATTTCCAACTCTCGTATTTTACGATTGAAATAGATCATTCAAAGCTACGATCTTTACGCGTTACAAAATTCAACCGTTTGATGAAATGCAATAGACCATTTAGAAATGTCTCGCATAATACACAAACGAGAGATTTTCGTCTACATTTAAAGAGTCTACCGAAAAAGATTTAGTAATGTAAGTTCAAAAAGAACTTGACAAAAAATTATATACTATAATCATATTTTTGGTGGTTGATTGTGTGATAGAGATTATCCAACACCTGAAACAATCGTGTTATTTATTTTTTAAGTTTGTATTCGTCATCGAGTAATACTTAATGTGAAACAATTCTATATCAATTCAAACGAAATAATCTTATCAAACGACATCTACTATTTATGTACGTGCAAATATTTATGTACCTACCTCATAAATTATCTGAGAAACATCAATAAATTACTGTGATGATTATATTATATGAGTAGGTAAAAGAGAAAACCTTATTGACAATAATATAGTAATACCTATATACTTATTAGCTGCTTGCTGCCACCGACATAGTCCGTGTCAAACAACTTGAAGGTTTTTAATTTTTTCTGCGTAACCCTAAACCTGTTTTGAAAATAAACGTAGCCTATGCAATGTTACAACTTGGAAAATCAGCGGTCTACCTGTCAAATTCCCGTCGAAATTAGACCACCTGCTCCGGATATTATCTACCCAGAACAAACAGATAAACAGACAGACACAAAATTTTAAAACTTGGTGTTTTGATATTCACATGCATTTAGAAAAAAGGTGTTTTTTTGATATTAAAAACAGACACTTTTATGTATACATACGTATGCAATAATGGATTAAATATAATCAACAATATTTATCAATTAATCATTAGTAGGTCAATTGCAGAATAATTCCATATTAAACAACTGTAACCTACATCACTTTTGATTTCGAAAACATTGCCGAACCTGCATTCAGGTATAACAATTCAAACTAAATTCAAACAATTTGAAATGTCTGAACACGAGTCGAGTTAGAATTTGAACATGTCCGTCGAAGCAATCTCTGTTTTGTTTTTTGTTCTGCGAAATGCTTATAGTTCAGATCATTCAAGTTCTGTGAATCGGAATATACAATACCATTTAATATAAAACAAAAAGTTTCTATTTGTATAAATGACGTACATAATAAGGTATTACACACAACTACGTATGTGTAGATAATTTTGTAATATTATTTGTATTTTGTTGTATTGTCAACAATTTCGCAAAGCCTGAAAACGAAGGTCTTCGAGCAATGCATCGTACCGGTGATGACATACGTTGCAGAGACGTGGACACTGACAATGGGACTGGTCCATAGATTTAAAGTCGCTCAGCGTGCTATGGAGCGAGTTATGCTCGGGGTCTCTCTCAAGGATAAAATCAGGAACGAGGTTATCCGCGAGACAACCAAAGTAACCGACATAGCTCGCAAAATTAGCAAGCTGAAGTGGCAATGGGCCGGCCATATCTGTCGCAGGACCGATGGCCGTTGGAGCAGACGAGTCCTAGAGTGGAGACCGCGTCTTGGCAAACGTAGGACGCCCTCCGGCCCGCTGGACTGACGACGTACGCAAGGTTGCCGGAGCAGGCTGGATGAGGGTTGCGGAGGACCGGGATGTTTGGCGCAAACTTGGGGAGGCCTATGTCCAGCAGTGGACTGCGATTGGCTGACGACAATAATGACGATTCAAATCTATCGTGATTTGAATTAGGACAAAACCAGGAACAAGTTTCCTTGGAACTGCATCGGGAATTGAATTATTTCGCTTGTAACGTAGAAGAAAATCTGAAGTTTTCATAAGAATAATCTAGAAATTGTTATGTATTATTTGTAATCATAACATATTATACGAGATAAAGTATACTAAAAAGAAAATATTTTTATCGTCTTAAAGATATACGTTTGAAAATGTCTAAAACTTCGCAACATATCACTCGGCGACCCCTCGGCCAAAAGGTGCACCGAATTGGCAGTAGAACACATAACAGCATCGTTGGCAGTGAAGGCTTTTAGTTATTTTTATTTTTATATATATATTCCAGACAAACAAGTTAAAATAGAGAAAAAGATTGTAAGTTGGAAGGGCTCTTATACACCAGAAACGCAGTATTTAAGGATGTAGGGTATAAAATATTTAATTGATTTAGGCGTTACTTTGCGGAATTCCATGATAACAAATCAATTTTTTTTTGCTACAATCCGCGAAAACAGTATAAATCTGTCTGGTATGATGTAGAAGTCTTGACTTCTCAACTGACCGTTGTAGAGGCAACATCTCCTGAGGATGCTCCGGTGTCGGAGTGAAACGTCGTAGAGTGTCTGTGTGTGTACCAGACAGATTTATATTGTTTTTGCGGATTGTAGCAAAATAAATATTTGATTTGTTATATAGGGTATAAACAAAAACATGTCAAACTATCTACTCCTTATGAAAACATTCGTCGTCAGCCAATTGCAGTCCACTGCTGGACATAGGCCTCCCCAAGTTTGCGCCAAACATCCCGGTCCTCTGCAACTCTCATCCAGCCCGTTCCGGCAACCTTGCGTATGTCGTCAGTCCAGCGGGCCAGAGGGTGTCCTACACTAAGTTTGCCAAGACGCGGTCTCCACTCCAGGACTCGTCTGCTCCAGCGGTCATCGGTCCTGCGACAGACGTGAAAACATTACTTGGGTAAAATTAGGTAACTTGCTCCAGGTGATAAAACACTCTACCGTTCCGTCGCTAAAACAAACAAGGCGTTGCTAATTATATCTTACCCCAGTATCATGCTGAAGTGACGAAATGTATTCAGATTTTCTTTAGTCATTTTACTTCAGCTTGAATGATGTAATAATTTTATCGTACGATACAAAGATCATAGGCAATATTTCATATGTTCGTTTAGTTTTAAAATTAAATTTGTATTACCCTCTTTTTTAGTTGATGCAGTGTAAATCTTCATAGATACCCGACTCCTGGGGGGGATGGCAGGTTATGTGTGATTGTACTCAGAAAAAATACCTGCGATGGCCGCCACAGCACGGAAAACGGAGAGGCTACGGGATCGCTTTCGCAGCACATCCGCTGCCTCTCCCGTGCGTATATTAAAATTGGCACTTGAACTCAGCGTTCCTTGTCAAGGTTGGAACTTGCAACCTTCGTTTTAAATTGAAATTTTCTCACCTCTAGGCCATCTCACCTCAAATAGTAATCGACCTAAAATAATTTCCAAATATCCAAGCTTTAATTACGTTCACTGAATGGAAGGCAAATAAATTATCTTAACAATGGCAAGATTTAATCGTGGCTCCGCATGCAAATGAGCGCTTTGTATGCACCATTGCAGCTCAATACTGAGTTCAATTTGACAATAAACAGATTCAGGGTTGCCAAATCCAAATATACATATACATAATATTGAAATGTCTCTTTGTAATTTTAGAATAACCTTTGAATATATGCGTAACAATAATTACAAGACACTTACACAGAACATAACTTTTTTTGCATTTTTGTGTATCTATCTGCCTGTTTATTCCATTAAATCTCAAGACGGTTAGACCTACTTTGACGGGACTCTCACTTGCAGATAGCTCATATTACTGAGCTGATATTACCAGCTGAGTTGGTATTAGGTTTCTGCGGACAAAATATAAAACCCATAAAACTGTCGGACACTGGCAGAAAAGGAAGATAAACAGTTATTCTATCTACATATATTTAAAACGTTTGTTACGTTTCAATTCGTTTTAGCAGTACGTTTCAAAATGTTCAATATTCCTTCTAAAACAGCATTATCATAGTCGTGACATAGATTGTAATTAGAAATCAAAGCGTAATATTAATTACTGTACAAATCATGAGCGGGTGAAATGGCGGCGAGGCTATTAATTTTCCGTTTAACAGCCATTCAAATTCTTCGGTGAAAAATGAATTTAATTGGGAATTCTGACGAGTGCCAGCCCTCGATAATGTAACTAGGGTTACGAACATGTTGAAAAAAAATCTAGGATTCTTCCATTAATTTAGAAACCAGCTAATACTCGGGTTTTTATACTTTGTTTTCACAAATAATGATCCGAATTTTGAAAATACAAAAGTATCCTGATTGCGATTGGCTTATACCTAAATTTAACAGATGTATCTATGTCACAGACTATTTTTTTATAATAACTAAAAAAAATAAAAAAAAATATATTGATTATAAACAAACAGTGTGTTATTATAAACAATATAACAGTTTTTTTTTGGTAAAAAAGAACACTTATTCTTATAATCTAGTGTTCTTTCATTTGTATATATTTTTAGTTCGCTGTTTACTTGTGTGAAGACCATGGATGATCCATGAGGATGCCCTAAAAACCATGTCCTAAGAAACCAGTACGGTTGGTAACCCTAGCTGTAACTGAAATTAGCCACCAAATCACTCTCCTCCATAATTAATACTGTCATTTCATTGTCTGTTTGACAATTTGAATAATGTCCGCTCTGTGGATATTTTGGATTCTAACTAATATATTGGGCATGTTCCAAAGCATAATCAAGCTATGGTAATTGGATAGAATTATCGCTAGCGTATTTTAGTTAGAAAGTCAGAAATTTAAGCGAATGAACTAAAATGTAATCTTTTCTCTCTGATTAGTTTGCAATAGTTGATAATAGTTCAATAGTTGAGTTTTGATCAGATGTTTAAAAACGACAGAGATGTCATAAATTTTGATCACAATGTTTGGTCGAGTTTTGAATACAGCCCCTTAATTTGATATATTACGTTAGTAATAGAATAATTTAGAAGAATATTTTATGTCTTATATATCTGTAGTTCTATTTATACTTGAAAGATTTTACAGTGAGTCGTTATCTTACTGACGCACCTATTTATTGAAAATCGTAATTTACACAACCTAGATAATTGTAACCAGGTTACAGATTAATCAGTGGTAATGTATAGCTGCCAAATGTTACTCTCACCTTAGGAAATAAAAGAAAAACAGTGTTGTTATGAAGATTGAAATACATTCTGAGAAACCATCATACAGCAATATGTTATAATATAATATTATTTACGGGATACACTGTAACTGTATGTAAGTGTAAGTAATGTAAGTAAGTAACTGATGTACACTACAACCAATGACCTGACCTTGAAACAAGTTGTCTGAATTATTTTATGTGTTTATTAACTTAAAGGACATTATTAGTAAAGTTTATATTAAAAGGAAAAATGGGTAAAGGAATAGGAATTAATGGAAGAGATAGAAAGTGTATTGTTCAGTTAACACGATTTTTTGTTAGAGTTTCATAATACCCTTAATCCAATTTTACCCGACTACGGCGACGCAAAAAGGAGAATTATTTATACGAGTCAGTGGGTTATTGGTTGTCTCTACCAAAAATTTTATACGAGTACATACACGGCTTTAGATAGTGTCTACCGGAACAAATATTTTATTGTAATGGTTTTCATATAGTAGCCCAATAATGCCAGAGGTGTCCCAAATGCGTTGCCAACTTAATAAAGAGATTGGAAAGGGGTAAGAAGTAAGAAAAAGTAGGGTAGGCTTAGATTTCTCCATTTTTCTTCGGTCTCTCTTACTCACCGTATAAAACGCTGCATCAGCAACTTCACGACGATTTTCTGTAAGAAGTCAGAGAGACATGGTTTTATCCCGACCAAGACCTATCCAACGATACCCCACAACATGGGATAAATAAGAAAATTTTATTTTGGTCTTACTTTACACATAGGGAAGACATCCCGAAAAAAATTTTTTTAAAGATATTATTGTACGACTTTCTCGGCGTGATTCATATGTATACTCATACCAAATCACAGCTTTCTAGTGTTAAAGGTCTCGGAGCAAAGCCGCGGACAGACAGACAGACAGACATGGCGAAACTATAAGGGTTCCGTTTTGACTACGGAGCCCTAAAAGGTCGACACCCTCCGTGCCCTATCTTAAATTTGTGACGTCATCTAAAGTATAATTTTCATCTTAACACGTTTACTGCGGCAAAAAAAAACAGTAACTTTCAGCTGGTGCGGCGGCGGTCGAAAAAGGCCTGCCTGTGACTTTTCCAAAACTGCGTGGCAGGCCGATTCGGCCCGACAACTCTGATAGGTATTCAACCTCTAATATCTTAGCCAAACCATAAAGTATTTATTTTTTTATTACAGTTTTGATATCGTGATGAGT
>DVXP01001960.1:0-13690 GCA_018235645.1 Junonia grisea | reverse complement strand
CCCCCCGGAGGAGTCTGGGGGGTGCAGGTTCACTAAGGAGGGGCGAACCGGGCCAGGGGGGAAACCCAGCAGCCAAAGGTCCCCGTATCGGACAGTAGTGGGATAGCGGCCGGGAGTGGGCGCTCCGCGACAGCCCGACCAATACAACTAGACCCGTCTCTTTTTGATGTTTTTAAGGCTTGTTTTATCACTAGTTTGAATAAAATATAATTTAAAACAAAAACTGTTTTTTTTTTGGAATAACAATATAATAGGTACACTGCACGTTAGAGATAAAAATGTTAATAATCATCGTCTTGTGATAAGTATTATTTTCGAGTAACGTAAGCATAAGAAGCAGTGACGGTTAAATTAATCATTGAATAGATAAAGACTGTAAATAGGTATTAAACCATTAGATTCAATATATGTATGTGTAAAAAAATAATACCATCATTTATTATTTTCAATTTATTTATTTCATCGTTGACTTTTCAAAAGATTTTCATTTCATTGACTATTTCGTATCTAATACTAATCGCAGACATGACTAAATGTCGGACGATGTATTTGGTACAGAAGCCTTAGAGCTGATCATACTATTCAGATACTTATAGTCTTCACAATTGAACCCTTATTACTACTGAACCTAGGAGCAAGGTTTATTGTTTTTCCTTCATTTCCTTTTCTTTTTCTTTCTCCATCTCCATCTTCTCTTCTTTCATTTCCTCTGGTTTGTCCATCTTCTCATCTTTCTTCTCAGACATTTCTGGCATTTGCATCGGTTTGGGATCAGCAGGAATCTCAGGAGCTGCTGAACGTTCTTGGAGACATTCAGATTTTACTACCGCTTCCACTTTTTCCTCCTCCTGCTGCTGCTGCTGTTGCTGCTGAATAAATACAATTTTTAATTTATGATTCATAATTTAGTATTCGATTTCAAAGTAGACTAAATAAATAATAATCATTAACGTATGATTTGTGTACATGATAAAAAATTAGGTACTTTTAACTGACTCAAATTTCCGGCCCGGCTCCGGCCCCGACTCAAATTTCGATTAGGTCGATATTTTTTTTGGTTTTCTCGATTAGTTTACATTAAAGCCAGGTAGAATATGGTCAAAATTATTAAATAACAACTTACTGGTGGGACTTCGTCTGCAGAGATTTTCTCTACGGGTGCGTTCTTGGCATCGAGGCTGACTTCTATAATGTTGTTCTTAATTTCCATAGGGTCGGCAGCTGGGTTGGGGAGGATACTGCAGTCAGCCTGGTTGGTCTTCACGAAGAAGGTTCTGGAGATCTTGAAGCGTTCCAGAACAGCGTACGCGCTCTGCATCGTCATCGGTGGGGCCAGACGCTCTCTTGTTAGGATCCAGGCGTTTTCTGAATATGTTACATCATTTTAGTTAGGGAATAAGTTAAAATAATACACTCTAATGTTTTTATTTCGAGAAATAAACCTAAATAGCATCTGTAATGACGAAAAAGCTAGGAGAGTTATTATTATTTTTAAAATTAGGCTCTTGAATATAATTTTGCCGCACGACTGAATCGCATTGCATACTTTGCCGTCTTTCATGAAGGACATTTTGAAGCATTGCAGGACTCAGTGTCAAGTTTCTATGATACTTACGGACATGTACTGGTCCAATGCCGCTGCAAGACCACATAACAGCATAGTTGTCGTAGTCGGTGTCAAGGATGCTGTACTCATTGTCATTGGGCATTGAGAGAGCTGGGTACTTGATGATCATGCGACCCTCGCCTTCTCTACCGATCATTTGAAGAGACCCTTCCATCACGCGTTTCATTCCCGTTCTGTTAACAAAAAGTATGTTTACCGTTCTGTTAACTATTGTCAGGATCGTTTCAATCTGTGACTTAATGACTATTTTAATATCATATCGTCATTGTTATTAAACAAACCATAATAACTGTTAGCAAAACATAACCTGAAAGAGAAAACTGAAACAATTCTCTACTTCTAATGGTTTTCAATCGTCATATAAGATTGCGATATGTTAATATTTCTTGTCACATTCATGGTAACAATAAAGTCAAACCATACCATTCATAAAGTTCTTCGAGGGCAGTATGGTAAGATTAAAAAGTCTAAGGCAAAGAGTCACTTACAAAGAGTTGGTGATTTCATTGGAGACGAGGATCCTGCCTTCGGGGGTGCTCTCATACTTTGTGGTGACGCAGCGGGTGCCCAGCTCAGCCACGGTAAAGTACCTTTCCGCTTCGTACCACGCACCCAGGAAGCGATTCACGTTGAAATTTGCCATAGGCTGGAAGTTGGGTATAGAAAATAACATTTAAATAACATACCTAGTAATAATATTAAGAGGTGACTAAATTATTGAAATTATTATAACCCTAACCTGAAAGTATTAAAGTGTTAATCTTTTTGTAGACAGGATGTTTTTATTAAACTTAATGTTGTGAAAAAATCTGCGACTTTTTTAGAGAAATTCTAACACTACAATTAAATTAACAATTAGTAGAGGAGTTGTGTCTTCAGAATGCCTGTGGTGCTTGTCTGCGGCGAAACAAAAATCCGGATTTTCGTCAGAGTTTAAAGCCTGGTATTTATTATTTTTTATTTTAAGACCTAGGTCTAAGTAAGATATGTTCGTCATGTTTGAGGTAGCGCAATAAAATTTGGTACGAATGTTTATTTGAAGCTCGAAAAACGTGTCAACTCTCAACTCCCTTGACTCAAGTCAACATTATCAATAACGTAAGTAACAATATCATACATCAAAATTAAATGGAAATAAAAGCGACTAGACCAAATAATATATGAATGGACTGAAATCGAAAGTACTATAGACCGAGGAGCAATGTCGTCGACCTCTCCGACCGGTCCAACAACAAAAAGATGTCACTTACATAAAAGTAAAGCCTCGCGTCTCATACTATGATACTCTATGATGAGGGCATAGATATGCATACAAGATTCACAAATATCTAGAAATAATTCATTTGATCTTTGGCAATATTTGTTTAGAAAAAACTTGAACGCGCGATCGTCAAGGCAATCTGTGATTCATGATTGTTGTATTTCAAATTGATCCATATTTACCACTTTATTAAAAAAAGAAGTTTCAACCTAAATACCTATTAGCTAAATTAAAATATCCAAACTTTAAGTAAAATGCAATATGACTAGCGTTAACAAGGCAAGCTGCAAACACAATGTAAATCAATTTATCTATTTGTTATTTTATTCGAACTAATAGTAAAATTAATTTAGTTTAATTTTGAAGCTCATCGAAGGAGATATTATCGAAAATCCTATTAAGGCACTACCTAAGTAGTTTAATAGATAGTGTAACACAGTTTATCCTTTCTCAGGACGAGAAGTCCTAATGTTTAAGAAGTTAAAAGAAACTAACGATAGTTTGTATCTACTATTATTCTATGAAACTACAAAACAAATATAAATTAGACCAAATAATAAACACGTAAAAGTAATCAAAACGAATATACCTGATAATCTGGGCACCATCCCAGCGATGGGATTTGGGCAGACGCCGTCGCGACGAGAAGCAGCACCGAGAACCGCAGCATCTTGATACCAGGAGATCAGGAGCCACCAGGGGATGAATCGGGAATGATGCCAAACGTCCCGTGCCTCGCTTTTAAACCCTCCACGAGAACCGGTCGGGATCTAATGGAGTTAACCCTAGGTTGATTTATAGTATTCTGTAATGAATTTTGCAACGAGCCTTGTTAGGCAATGGTTATGCATGGCTGTTACTGCAGGAGTTTTTTAACGCCGGCAGACTGGATGGCTTTGTTAAATAATTCAGCTTTTTGTCAGCACGAGAATAGACCACGGGAATCGGTTTTACTTTTCTTTGTTACTGCTGTAAATGCTGCTTGTTTTGTTTTGAAAATTTTAATTTAATTTGGACTTAAAGACGTTAAATTTTATGATAATAGTAGAGAAACAAGCTAGTTACCTGATATTAGTACGTGGTCACCGTCGCTTATGAACATTTGCAACAGTAGATGGTCCAAAATGATCCAGCTTGCGTTGTCCAAAATAAATTAAATTAATCTGTGGATTGCTAAGATCTACCTGAAATTATTATTGATGATGTACTTTGCCATTACAGTCATATCTCCTTAAAAACAATTGGACAAAATTAAATGTATTGTTTTTTTAATCAAAAATTTACTTATTTTGTAATAATTATACTTCTATCTGTGTATCGATTAAATATTCTTAAATATTTATGAAATTTAATAATATGCGATATTCAACAAATGAAGGCCTCTGAATTTAAATAAACTATAAAAATATAAATTGGTATATTCTTTTGAATGATTCTAAACCAATCATGATCATGACAGCCAAGTAAAATTGAGGGAAGTTTTGTGTAGTTTAAACTATATGTAGTATAAACATCTCCAATCTTTCCAATTATCTAACAATAAAAAAAAATGTGAATAAGTTTTTATTTTATGAAAACTTTAGTATTTTATTTTTATAGCCAATTCTCATTTAAAAAGTTTGGTTGCCCATTCCGTCTCACGGTGTAAATTGAAGTTCTATATGCCCTTTCACATATAACTCTACTGTATGCATGATTATATAAATATAACATACAGTATATACCTACATACATACGTATAAGTACAAACATAAAACACTCCTTATCGAAGTGTAATGGGTACATTCGGAATGTTCCCATAGCCCATAGATCGCAAAAAGAAGCCATCTGCCTCTACCGGTTTCACCTCGAAGCCTTTTTGTTTTCTATCTTTGCTATCTATTTTTAACTCTTAGTCCGTTTGTGCACTCGCAAGTGCAAGTGAAATAATTGTCGTTACGACTGGGTGACTTTTGTCACACAAGTTTTGACGGATATTACGGACATATCAGTCAAATATGGTAAAGAAGTAGCATAAGTAATATTAGTGGCTATTTACTAGTTTCGGAATTTTAAAAATTATTATTTTATATAATTGTTAATATTCTATAATATCTTTTTTCTTCCTCTCATAGCCTGCCAATTGCCAACAATTCTTAAATGACTTAGTCTTGTTTAAACTCATAGTCTCATAGATATACACTGCTTAACCATATTAAGCATACTGTAGAAAAATATGACTGGTGAACTAGATTCTATGAGAAAATAAGCAAAGTGATGATAAAAAAGTGATAATATAAAGTGATCACTGCTGCTATTTAACACTTGTAGTATCAGTCGAGCCACAAAATGACTTATCAGCTGAATGAATGAAAAAATGAATAAACACTACAATAAATACAAGACTAATAAAAATATTAACTCAAAATATAAAACGCTTTATAAAAAAAATAAACAAATTAGAAAAGAGTAAGAAATACGCAAATGGATATCTTAAAAATATTGTGCTGGTAAAAATATTTAATGAGCTGTATAATAAATAAATAGGTAATAGAAGAATGATTCTGGATTGATCTAAGTTAAATCTAACAACTTAGAGAAAAAAAAATTGGTGGATTTAATTCAAAAGCGCTCAACTTTGTTGAGCCCATTTAAGTACAGTATATTTTGACTTTGTCTTTGACTTTAATACACAAATTTTATCTAATTGAAAGAGTAGGGCATTTGCGGGTTATAGCCTTATAGCCTCCATCATAAGGAAGCTTGAAAGCTTAAGTAATGCTGTATGTATTATCTAAGAGGAGAGGTATTATCTAAGAGGAGAGAGAATTGTGGTAAATTTAAATACTAAAAATTTTATTCCTCATACTGAAAAGTAGTCGATTGTTGTATGTTTTTTATGTGCTTAAAATGTTTTTTTTTATTGAATATTTTAAAAATATGTTTATATATTTCGGTAGAGTTTTGTACAAGGATAAAAAAAACTTGTGAGTGACATTCCGTATGATACTTTTTAAAATAATTTATTCTGAAGAAAAAGTCACGCGGTTTCGTAGAACATAAAACGTCTTGACGTAAAGTACATACATAGGTGCTTACATTGTTAATTAATAATTTGTTTATATTAATAAAAAGATAAAAGGACAAAAATACTTAACTTCATTAATTTCTCGAGCCCTTCGTTGCCTTATTTACATAATGATCATGAGAAAATAATTTACATCTTTATGTACAAAATCATTACGTATATTATCTCAATATATAGCGAGACTTATTGTAGTACGTGTACGAGTACGTGTGTTATGTGTATGTACATTTGCCTTAATTTAACCGGTCCACTAATAGCTGTGTTTACGCAGCAAAGAACCTTAATACAAGCTAACGATGCGAAATTATTTTTTAATAATTTTCTAGAAAAATCTCGTTTTATCTTGTTTGAGCTTAATGGGTGTCTATTATCCTATTAATATGGTAAGTGTGAAATGTCTGATGATTTAATATGGACATAAAGTTTGTAATTGAAGGGTAAAGTCAAGGTATATAGTCTTAATGATAAAATAAATTATTATAGGTTGAATGGAAGAAATCCACCAAGAGATAAAACCTTGCCGTACTAAAATATAATGCCGTATAAAATACAAAAAATCTATTATTGTTGTGTTTTTGACGAATCAAAGTCGTGATCGCAATAGAATCGATTTCAATAAAGTTTTAAAAAGTTTCGACAGAAATTGATAAGCTGGAAAATCAAACTTATCAAAGAGCAACACGATTTGAGTTACGCTCAATTGCCAAATTGGGCATAAAATTTTTTAAAAAAAATCTATTGATCCTATTTAAAATTAGAATATAATGAATACCTTCTGCATTAGGCCCTTGATACAGCTGCCTAACGAGGTGTTGGGCTTCTTAAGGTGTTGGTCGAGGCTCTTGACCATCAGGCCATTCGCTGTAACGATTATCGGCACAATAACTGCTGTATCCACATCCCACATGTCGACAACCTCGTGAGCTAAGTCAAGATATTTTATTTCCTTATCCTTCTCAGCCCTCACGAGATTCTCGTCATGAGGGATGTTGACGTCAACAATTATTGTGTGGTGCTCTGACCGATCTATTACCACTATATCAGGCTTGTTGGCGGCAACAGTCCTGTCAGTAATGATACGAGTAGATCGGTCCTAGTACAGTGGGACACGACCATTTTCGAGAACTGGGTCTGGCACATACTTGCAGTATGGTACCTCTGACTCCACAAGATGGTATCGAAGTGCAAATTGTTGATGGATAATCTTGGCCACTTGATTATGTCTATGCGCATACTCGCCGTTAGCACGACGAGAACAACCGGAAATAATATGTCTAAGGAATTCACCCGGAGTTAGACACGCCCGATATACATATGTCCACCGTCATGTTCGTCAATTTTTGATGAAATATTGTTACTAATTCTTTCGAATATCTTTAAACTAAATTTTAATGAACATATTTTTTAGTTTTAATTCTTGAGATGCTTGTGCATAATCAGATGAATATTATAAATGCAAAAGTAACTCTGTATGCCTGTTTGTATGGTACGTTTTCACGTGTTACTAATTTTAATAAATTTTCATATTAATGTAGGTAGGACCCTGATGAAGGGCAAAGGCTACATTTTGAAGTTAATATTTAAAAAATATAAAACCTCATTGTACTTATTATGTATTATTTTACTGTAGACATTTACTTTCATTTCGTGTAGGTATATGGATTAACGCAAGATACATACTTCCAATAATGTTGACAATAGTTTTATTTTAAGAAAAAACTTTTTATGCGATCTGCTCAACTCAACTAAATTCAATAACTTCTTACATAAGGAGATTAATAATGTAAAGACATACCTACAGCGTGACACTATGTTGTTTTTATTTACACCAATATGTGCACATTTGATATTCACAGGCTAAAAATTATGAAATTTATCTCACACAGTATAGAAACTCACCAAAAATACTGGCCTGTGTTTTAGTGTACTGGTCAGGAACTATTGAAGTATTGTTCGTGTAGTAGCCCATCCCGCCCTATGAAGCGTGTCATATCTCGTTGTATTGTGAAACAAGTACCCTGTTAGTACATTTACTTAATAGCCCGTAGCCTGTATTGTATAATAGCTATCCAAGCTGAAGGTAAAGCGATATGTACATGGCAGCTAGGAACATTTAGGCTTTCTTTCATTAAACAACTAGAAGCCTAATTCCTATACCCAGTTCTTTCCTTACTTCCCATACTCCTTCTTCCCTTCTTCCTTTTATAAGCTGGCAACGTATTTTTGGCTGCCTTGATGCTGCAAATGTCCATTGGTGGTGATCACTTAACATTGCTGTCTCATTCGGCTGCTATCTTTTTTTGTTAAAAATGCTTTGAGATCAGATTTACTGCTTTGCTGGTTCTTTTTACATATTTACTAGGTGAAATAAATATGCAAAAAGAACCTGAAGAAGATATATGGATTTACCCACTGCTTATACCTTGGTTTTCTAGAAATGTGGGACGTCACATTTTAGCCACAGAATTTTGGCCGTCAAAAAATCTCTTTATGTTTACGATAGTGAAAAACGTCCACATACTGCTCATGTATCATAAGTGATATCATCGAAAGTTAAATATATAACCTGTTAAATAACAAATATCCCAGGAAACCAAATCATTGGCTACATGGCACATCCTTGGTGGAAGTAAGTAAACTATTGGTATTTTATTTCAAATGTTTTCATATTTAAATTATCACACTTTAACGAAATATGCTTGACTTGCAGAAATGTAAAACCGGATTTGCCCAACACTAAGGGACTATTTTACATTTAAAATATGAATACTTATACTTTATACAAGTATATTTCGCTATTGTGACTAAACATAATTATTGTAATAGTAGGCGTCGTTGAAACAATAGAGTACTTAATAAAAAGTTTTTAAAAAATATACTGTATATTTCCCGATGTTAATAAAATGTGAAAAGTTGATCCTAATCAAAGCTTAACGGCTTAGTGATTCAAATTAAAAATTATAAAAAATAATATTCCCCTCCCCATAAAGGCCGATTTTACCTATGATAACTATGTAAGTTAAGGCTGTTCTAGGCAGGCGCGGTCGCAGCTTCAAATTTTGGGGTGGGTCACAAGTTTTGGGGGGGGTCACAAATGAAAAACTTAAGTTTATAGTACAGTTATTTTGTGCTTTTTCTTATAAGACACTTAGAATGTTTCCGTGAGTATTGAAAATTGCAGATTTTGACATGTTTTATTTACATTTTTACTTTTTACATTCTTTTTACAAACAGGGGGTCATGTCCCCTGTGACCCCCCCCCCCTTCGGACCGCGCCTGTCTTCGGTATGTCTAATTTGTCCGTTACATATGTAATTAGCCTTATTTCGAAACACAAAAATTTTATCTCTGTCCACGGTTTTGCTCATGTATCCCTAATTTAGATAAATTAACCGTCTTCTGCTTAATTTAACCGGTCCGGACCAGCGTGACGTACAATTCACTCGACTGCGTTGGGAAAAATAAGTTGAAATGCTTTAATACGAATACTTGTGTTGATTCCATGTGTAATAATTGTCAAAGAGCCGTTTGTTTATATGAAAAATGTAATTAATTAAACGAAAAGTATTTGATCTCTCTGAACCATCACATTAGAGAATATTTTGGTTATTTTAGAGTATAGTGATTAATAAGAAGAAAAAGAAATGCTTCGACAGCTTTTGACAGCGTTGGCGCAGTGGTCACTGCAACTGACTGAAGCGCTAACGGTCGAGGATTCGATCCCCGCTCATGTCAGACATCTGTATAGGCCATGTCTGTCATGGTCTGTCTTTGTGTTGTGTGTATTGTGTTGTGTGTGATCTTACTGGGGGGCCGTTGAGTGTAAAAAAATGCTTACAGGTGGCCTAAAATGAAAGGCGTCCTACAATTTTAAAACTATTTATTTTATCATATCGGAGCTGGATGAGAGTAGCCGAGGATCCTCGGTGGCGAGCACTTAAAGGGATTTTTTTTTGACGCAGTTTAAATCTTCATAGATACACGACTCCTGGGGGAGGGGGGGGGGAAGTCGGGTAATGTGAGATTGTACTCACTAAAACCCCCTACGAAAAAAATCTTATCTATGATCATTTCCAACTTATCCTTCCTAACAGAATGTCTTCTACATATTACTCAATAATTTGTTGTAGTTTCAATCAAAACCATTTAAACAACGATAAATACTTAAGCATTTTCCACACAATACATTTTTCTACTCCATATCTAATACAACTAAAAACCGGTCAACATAATCACTCATTACTCCCGAATCATGAGAAACATCGTTTTGTCAAAACGTTAACTAACAAAGGGACATGATGGACGATTCAAATAAACGTCAGTCCCCAAGTCTCCCTACAAATGGGAGGCAATTGGAGTAGTTGAGATCCGCTGAGTCACTGGAGACGACGGTAATCGCGAATAACGGTACGATCGGGACTGAAACAAAGGTACTGCTGAATTAGGTTACATGGATGTGACAATATCGACTTTGATTTTATTATTGGTTTTTGTCCAACTGGATTTAATTCGTCAACTTAAACTCCTTGATGTTTTTAAAAGTTTTTTAGCATTAGAAATACCTTATGTTATTTTTCACGTTCAAATTATATATCGACACCAAAATTCGTCAAACCTATTAATAAGTTTAACGAGTTAAGAGGGAAAATGTTACTAACAAAGAAACAAAGAGATCGTTCACATTTATAACAGCACGGATAAAACAAAATAAGTCTCTATATCCCAGACATTGTACATCTTTGTCGTCTTGAAGGTGGAATTGGAAATCACTTAGTCGACTATTGGAGAGCTATCGTGCTGCTCCTTTGAGCTAGAATGTGAGTAGAATGCGTCGAAGTGCTGGCCAAGCTAAATCATAAATGGGTCAGTTTTCCATCATGGAAGCTTCGCTTGAATAGGAAATTTTGATTTACGTATGGTTGAATGATTTTAGAGGAATAGTGGTAGAATATGGTAGGGTTTTTTGAATATTTGTTATTGTGAGTCTTTGGTTATTAAATGACTTCAAAAAGGAGGGCTTAAGTTGTCTGTATTTTTATGATTTTTTCGATAGTAGATAATTAGATATATCTTTATAAATTACCCATAAATGTCATCGATGGCTATTTAGATTTTATATAGGTATATGTTTTTAGAAGTTTTTCTTTGTTTTGTATATACATATTTTTTTATCTTTGCTTGTATAAACTGTACATAGAATAAGTTAGGTTAGATTATTTTAATTAATTTCTTTATTATTATTAAAATCATCTCAAGTCCCATATAAATTACTTCGAAATCGGTCTTAAAAATATAAATATAACTTCTCTTTTCATTTACTTTTTTTTTTTAAATAAACATGCCTAAAATATCTCCGTTATATTTATCCATTAGAAAACCGAAAACCAAATATATACACAACAGAATATTAAAATACCGAACCGTCAAAACTTTCACGAAATTTTGAAACATTTGAAACGTTCCTGAATGAAAAGCACCAAACAATTTTACTTCGGCATTTCTCGGGGCCAGTTTTAATGGATATCGAGGGATATTTATGTTACTTAATATTGATTTACTTTAGCCCATGATTGGAATCAATCTTCATTCCGAAACTTCAACATCAATACTGGTTTCATTAAAAACTTCTTCCCTACCTCGCTTCCTTTGTTTGATTACCAACTTTGGTTAATTACGGGCCCCCTTTTAAATAGATGTTTCGCAGTCATTTTATTTTATTAAGTGTTTGACGAGTCTTTTGTGAGTTCGAATTGGTTTTTGCTCATGTTGAATTGAGGCAGTTCCGGAATTATGGTGAACGGTTGTTCTCTTTTGGGAATTAGCAATTTCTTTAGTTGAATAGATCTGGGTGGTTTTTAAATGTTGTATTTTGTATGGAATAGTTTGGCTTTGATGATGCGATAGATCTTATGGCCTCTAACTCGAATCCGGACTACCATATCTAAATATTCTTGAAGTACTTCTGAAAAGCTGAACTAATGAATCAATCATCAAAAATTAGTTCAGAAAAAAAATATTTCTAAATTTTAAAACTTAACAGATGACAAAATAAATTATGATTAAAGATAACGCAGAAAATAATGACGATACCATTAACATTAAAGATACCGAAAGTCTGAATATTATAAGCAAAATAGCACCAATCTCCTATAAATACCCGAAATAACTTCAACGAAACCGCCGAATTCAGTAATGAAATTTAATTAAACAATTATAACGTCTACAATAACAATAAATTTCTCACTAAACAATCCCGACCGAAATACATTGATCGCATACCAGGTAGTTAATGAACTTTCTGAAAGTTGCTCCTGTCACAGACGCGTAATATAATTAATAGCTTTAGCGTTCCGTCAGCCCCCCGAAACACCCCTTGATGTATTCCACTTGAGGCTTACGGGAAAAATATGGATAAATGTCATTTTTAAGACTAAATAGGTTATGGGTTTTGAAATGTTATGACTCTTGGTGAGGATCTTCTAATGGGGGCAGGAAAAGTAGAAATAGCTTCATGAAAATAATTAATATTTGCCTAATTTCAAAAGAAAATAGGAAAACAAAATTAGAAATGACAATGTCAAATAGGTAATAACTACTCTAAGCTAACTACTCATCATTATTAAGTAAACTGTAATGAGGAACGTCGCATGATAACTGACCCAATGACGTAGACCTCAAAATGTCTAATAAAACTAATTTATCTATACCGATAAATAAAGAATAATTGTGTTTGGTCCCAAGTGGAACAGAATTACCCTCATATACACGAAATGACAAACTTCCAAAGCGTCAGCAAATAGGTATTCGTTGACTAGATTCGGCGACTCGAACCGATCGCCCGATCTGTTGCCCAACCGATCCGGAGACACGCATAAACAATTTTGATATCGCGATTAAGTTCCTTAATTGACATGAATTAATAATCTGATACAGGATCAGAGATTTAAACGTTCCTTTGTATTATATCAGGTATATAATCATGTATTAATGCTTGTTAGATCTTAATTGAAACGGCTTAAATGTATGGAAACTTTGTAGTCGCTACTGGTATAAGTAAATGTACTTTAATGCGATTATGTATGTAAATATTAATTGGTATATAAAGTGTATGTTGATGATCTATACTCTAATGATACAATATATGGTGTCATACAATGATATAAGAGAAATATTACGTTTGCCAGATCGGAAGATCGGTGATTAAGGAACTGTTATAGCATTTCTATATTTATTTTCCTGGTATCATATTTAGTAACTTGTTGCTTTCCTGCACTTAATATATCTCTTATGACAGCTTTGAAGGTGAACAACATTCATATATTTAATATCCATTTTAATCATCTCTACGCTGTTTGAAGATTTAAGGATAAAAGTGATGGCTAATATAAGTTTTGAATATTAATTTTCTTAATTCCCACCTAACCTTTTTTATCCATCACCTCAGTCATCTCAGTACATTTTTGCTTGTATTTCAATGTGATCCCGTGTTGTAATATTACGAAAAAAAAATCTTAACATTAATACATTTTATTCACACATTAATACATTCTACTTAAAAACAAATGATTGCAGAACAAAGTGACGACCTCCATGGCGCAGTGGTCAACACGCCTGCCTGCGACGTGGAGGCCCCGGGTTCGATCCCCGGCAAGGTCATGATGGAAAACGATCTTTTCCTGATTGGTCTGGGTCTTGAATGTGTATCTATATATGTATCTATTATAAATATAGTATC
>DVXP01001959.1:0-13692 GCA_018235645.1 Junonia grisea | reverse complement strand
CCACGAAGACGCAACACTAAGTGAAGTGTGGACTCTTTCTGGATGTTGTAGTCCGACAGCGTACGACCGTCTTCAAGCTGTTTGCCGGCGAAGATCAAACGCTGCTGGTCTGGGGGAATACCCTCTTTGTCCTGGATTTTGGCTTTAACATTTTCAATAGTGTCAGAGGGTTCTACTTCAAGAGTGATAGTTTTTCCAGTAAGAGTCTTGACGAAGATTTGCATACCACCTCGCAGACGGAGTACTAAGTGGAGGGTAGATTCTTTCTGAATGTTATAGTCAGATAGAGTACGACCATCCTCCAATTGCTTGCCCGCGAAGATGAGACGCTGTTGGTCTGGGGGAATACCTTCCTTGTCTTGGATCTTAGCCTTTACGTTTTCGATAGTGTCAGAGGGTTCCACTTCCAGAGTGATAGTCTTTCCAGTAAGAGTCTTGACAAAGATTTGCATACCACCACGAAGACGCAACACTAAGTGAAGTGTGGACTCTTTCTGGATGTTGTAGTCCGACAGCGTACGACCGTCTTCAAGTTGTTTACCGGCGAAAATCAAACGCTGCTGGTCTGGGGGAATACCTTCCTTATCTTGAATCTTGGCCTTTACGTTTTCGATTGTGTCCGAGGGTTCGACTTCTAATGTTATTGTTTTACCTGTAAGTGTTTTGACAAAGATTTGCATACCACCTCGGAGACGGAGTACTAAGTGGAGGGTAGACTCTTTTTGGATGTTGTAATCAGATAAGGTACGGCCATCTTCCAATTGCTTCCCAGCAAAGATTAAACGCTGTTGGTCTGGGGGAATGCCTTCCTTGTCTTGGATCTTGGCCTTGACATTCTCAATTGTGTCAGAGGGTTCCACTTCAAGAGTAATTGTTTTACCTGTGAGAGTCTTGACGAAAATCTGCATTCCACCGCGAAGCCGAAGAACCAGATGAAGAGTAGATTCTTTTTGAATATTGTAATCGGATAGGGTGCGTCCATCTTCAAGCTGCTTTCCAGCGAAGATCAAACGCTGCTGATCTGGGGGAATGCCCTCTTTGTCTTGAATTTTTGCTTTAACATTTTCGATAGTGTCAGATGGTTCCACTTCGAGTGTAATGGTTTTTCCCGTGAGTGTCTTCACGAAAATCTGCATCTTGATAACTGCAATACAAAAGTTTTTGTTACAAAAAAATATTGATTGTTGATGGCTTTGGTTTAAACACAGGATGAGAATTTGTGGATTTGTAAAGGTTCAAGACAAAGAACAAAGAACGATCTCGATAACAAAATGGCGACTGCAATGTCATGACCCACTAAAGTGGCGCAATGCGCAATAGATTTTATCTAATCAATTGCAGTACTCACCGAAACTTAGAAAACAAAATTAAATATCCGGAACTTGTTTACAATTAGAGAAAATTCTTGAATTACAATCAAATAATCAAAATATACAAAGTACTCTACGGAAAAAATACTTCGTGTTTCGTAAGAACGCGCAAGAAATGCAATATTGACAAAATACACAATATGAATACCGCTGCGTCACAATTTTCTCCGTTTATATAGATTGACAAAATTATTGTCTATGGTCGACAAATTTATTGAATTGGATTAAAATATTAAATAGATACCTATCTACATAGATATCTGAACAGTAAAAATATCTATAGATATAATTTAATAAGAAATTTTAAAATTTGTGATTTCCATTTTAGGATAGCGTCAGATTATAATAAAGTATCTAATGCCAGGTTCTCACGTCTATATGATTTTTTTCCTTTGCTTTTATCAGTTACTAAGACTAAAATAATATTCATTGTCTTTCTCAACATGTTAAATACCCATTCAACAAATATATAATATCAACAATTTACACGTTTATTTCAAAATTATTATCTTTAAATCACTATTATGTCAACACAACAGACATAAGTCGCCAGCGAATCGTCATCAACTAAAATACTAACGACATCAAGAGGACATTGGCTCGATGCTCGACAATGACTTTGAAGTCACTGGCGATCTTGGTCCTATGGATCATGGACCATGCTGGCGACATTAATCGACGGCGACTCAACGCGTCGTACCCATTTTGTCACTGCATTTGTTCTAAAAATCCTATATTTAAAAAAGCGAATAATTACGTCAAATAATGAAAATACCCGTCAATTGGGTTTTTTCCCCGTTGGGTTTTTTCCCGCTGCCCATCTCTACTCAAGCCGCTGTATAGCAAATCCGAACTTTGATCAATATTTTATAAATTATAGTATTTTTAGCTTTATCAGCTATTAGGTCTAATAAAATATTCATTTATTTTTTCAATATGTTAAATGCAAAGTATATCTGCCATAATATTTATTAATATGAAATAAGTAGATACTAAGATGTCGCTATAATGTGGACGCATGAGATTGTGTGTTTTCCAATTACAGCACTAAAGCGCATTATGCGCCATATTATGTTTATGCCGCACGTTGATTCTAGTTGGACTAGAGCACTGCTTTGCACAATCAAGCACACCCAAAATTAGTGCTTTTGCGTGATGCGTGGAATGGTACCAACTCAGATTGATTGAAATGTTATTCAAAGATTAGATACAATATTTTATTTATTATCGTTAGTAATTAACAGATTTGTTTATTGTTGTTTTTTTTGTAAAACACTTTAAAAGTAAATATAAAAAGCTCATCACCCTCCTTTCCCTATCATGAATATTGGCGATGAGCAAATTCCCTAGCGGCGACTCTCAGAACTAGCGTAAGACAGATACTGTCAAGTGTCAAGTGTCAGATACTTTTAAAACAAGGATTAAATTTGGAATTAAGGCCACTAAATTTAGAATTAACTAACTAAATATGGAGTCGGATTACTTTCCAGGTACTATAAAATAATCAATAACGCCTGTTAGATATCAAAATAATATCACTACTCTCATTGATTTCAATCAAATTTCAACCTCACGAAGAGATCTTATAGAATTTTCGACTACCTTGTAAATGTCCAACAACGAAATCATATCACAGATTGTTTTAAAACAATCAAATGATAAGTTCAGGTTGTTACCCACATATTTGTTCAAAAAGTATCTGTCAATTCTGTCCTATGCTAGTTCCGCAAACCGCCGCTAGGGAAATTTAACAGCCACCAATTGATTTTAACATATATTTAAAAATTATGTTAACAAACAGCAAAAATTAAATTATCTACCATTAAATTTTCCTTTTTTTTTTTTAAATAATTAAAACGAGAAAAAATATCTAAATAGATATCTATTTCTAAGCGTGCATTTTAATTTTTAATAGATAATCTACAGCATACAGCTGCTCATTCATCACTGACACTGAAACAGACTATACAAATTACAAATCAAAATTATTAGTGACCTTGTTCTTGTTTACTGTTTTGCTTTTAAATAATCATTGTTTCGATTTTCTGATAATGTTAAGAGATGTACGATAACAATATTAGTGGGTTCAAAACAAATTACCTAAAAGTCCTTTACTATTAATAATTGTACCTTTATAATAAATTGTGAAAAATAAGTGTTAGTCTTGTGTTAAGTGTTAAAAGCACGTACGATACATTTGATTAAACAATTATAAAAAGCAATTGTTTTATTCAATTGTTACATAATAATCCTACAATAAATAACTACATGGTTAGTGAAATATAAACAACAGTATTAATCTTACATCATGGTTTTTAAGAAGATTAAAACAGGAAAATGTACCGTGCCAATACAGTCGAATGATGCTCAAGACTCGAACGAAAGGACGACAAAAAATGAGAAATTCAACAGGACATCACTTGTGCTAATAGGCATATTTGGATTATTTTTTGCCGTATTACTTATTACCAGTGTTAGTCTCCAAGTTTTAGGACTCAAACGATTGCTGTTTTGGAGATTCGTAAAATCCAATATATCTGTTGCTGAAGAGGGTGACGTAGTCTCATGTTACTACAACATACCGGACGCGACAAACTCTACCCAACTAATGCCTTCTAACATTCACCCCCACCTCTGCACACATATTAATGTAGCTTTTGCCCGGATAAGAAACAAAGAAATTTTCCTTGAAGATCATCAACTCAATGTCTTGCCAGATATTGTTAAGTTAAAAAAGCTTAATCCAGAGTTAAAAGTGCTATTGTCAGTGGGAGGAGCAGGAAATGATGATGGTTTTTCTCAAATGGTAGTAAACCACACCTCTAGAAAAATATTCATTAAGTCTATTAAAAATATTTTAAGAAAATTTTCACTTGATGGGATTGATTTAGATTGGGAGTTTCCTGCAGTGAAGGATTATCAAGATAAATTGAGTAAAAGAGAACGGCAACACTTTTCACAGCTTCTAAGGGAGATCAGGATGGAGTATATCAGAGAAAAAAGAAATTATTTGCTTACTGTGGCTGTGGCCGCTCCTCAGATCATTGTTGATGTGGCGTATGATGTAGACCAAATTAATATGTATGTAGATTATGCTAATATAATGACCTATGACTTTCACACTTACACCAAGTTTACTCCATTTACTGGCCTCAATTCTCCGCTGTTTGCTCGGGCCGAGGACCAGCTGTACTTAGCTACTCTCAATATCAACTACACAGTACAAATGTATCAAGAAAAGGGATTAGCACCAAGAAAAATTGTTGTTGGAATACCTACTTATGGCCACTCATTTACATTAGTTAACCCTAATAATGCCAAAGTGGGCAGCCCTGCTTCTGGCTATGGTAAAGTTGGAAGTTTGGGATTTGTTAATTATCCGGACATATGTATGTTTTTGAGAGAGTTTCATAACGATACTGTGATAAAGGAAGACATTGATGGGAAGGTACCTTATCTGTACAAAGGATCAGAATGGATTTCTTATGATAATGCAGATAGTGTTGTTGCAAAAGCAAAATATATCCGGGAACACAAATTAAGGGGTGCAATGATATATTCATTAAATGCTGATGATTACCAGGGAACATGTGACAAGTTAACAGGAAGTGTTAAGTTTCCCCTCTCCACAACTGTTAGGAATACCCTCAATATCAAGCCAGACATGAAGGAGCAATCGTAGAATGAAGTAATTGCGGATTCGAAATTAGGAATTAGTTATGACATTTACCTTTTTCTTTCTGGCCACATAAGTAATTTTATACATTGTGCAAGATTTCATGATAGCAAAAATCACGGCGACAGTTCGAGGTGCGGGTATCGAGTAGCGGCGGTCATCGCGGCGCGGGCGTCGGCGCCCACGCGCTGGGGCTCTCGCGGCCGACGCGCCTCGGAGCTCTGGCGCGGCTCGCTCGCACCGAACCGCATACGGCACGCATTCCGCACTTTTACAATTAGAAAAAACATAAGAAACCGCTCCGATGCCCGCTAGTGGGGGTTTCCACTCGACCGAGCGCATATCCAAGTGTAATGCCTGCCGAGTCGAGTGCACTGGTTTAATTAGTTAATTATAAAATACGATATTGACAGTTATTCCATTTGTAACGGTAACAAAATAATAACATTAGCCAACACTACTACTACTACGTTATTTCCATAAATAATAATCAATCATTTAGCGTTTTGGTCATAATCAATAACGTATTAATTAATATAGAATATAAGCTTCAATTAAACATTCCCTCTTAAAAGGACTTAGAACATATTTCGTCAACATTAACATGCCCGTTGTATCGCGTACGTGATACCTATCTGCGTCGTAAAAGAATGATCGAGTTATTGTTTTACAGCATTTAGCGTTACAAGATTTAGCTATTGTTATTGTTTTTTTTTTTCGTACTTTTAGAATTGTGATTACGTAGGCCAATTAAAACGCTCCCACCTGCATTAATATTGTATTGCATTGATGACAATTTATTATTTTTTATTTTTTGGATTTATATTCGTGTAACATATACCTAAAAGAGAACGAAAAAATACACTTATAAAATTAGTTTAAAGGCGCATACTAAATTTTAAACTAGGATAATCGTTAAGTATCTATTTGTTGTTTAGCACTGCTTATTTGTTACCGGCTGTGAAGTTGTTTTTAATTTAATAATAGGTACAAATTATGTAAATTATTTTTATTGTAATAAATTATTCATTAAAACTACGTCTTTTTATTGTATGTCAAACGCTTTATTAGTTCGTTATCTGATATTAATTTTTAAAGCTCATTCTTTGTGATACAAAAACAAACAAACATGATGACGTCGTTTATAAAGACAAGTGAATATAATATGTAATAATAATATAATATGTATCAATACATTAATATGCAAATGGCTTTGATTATTTCGAATGTGGGTAGTTGACATTGAAAATTTAACATTGACCACTAAATCCGTGGGAAGAATTGACTTGATTGAGTATTCGACTAAATATTTAAGTAACAAGCTAATATGCTGCCTATTTAAATATTTATAAAGCAAAAAAATCACATCTGGACCCATAATTTTCTCAGATAAAAAAGCCCTTTTGGCGGCAGTTTGAATAGTGATTAAACAGACGATGCTGTATGAACATGAACTAGGTATATCAGATGTAAAGCGTGTGTAGTTTTATTGTGACGTCTAGTTGAAGATTGTAGACGTCACAAAGAACTGTATACCTTTCAATACTTTACGGACAATAGTTTTGCACGGCTCATTACACATAGCGTTTTAGGTGCGCTATAATCAACAAGCTACATTAAGGAATTTTATACTTAGAACGCCTTTATGATAAAGGCTTTATTGTACTCTCAATGTGATATAAGTACATGTAATATACCTACCTATCAAATTAGTTATATCTTTACTAGACGTACTTATAGGTATATACGAGTACATATAATATTATTAAGTGCAAAACACTTAAAAATCCTTGGATATCCGGATGTTTCTTTGTATGGAGCTGACACAAGATCACGTTCTTTAATCTCTGCGTATTTTTAAAGATAATTTTACTACCCAACTGCGACGAAGCCCAAATAGAGTTATGTGTTTGACCACATAATTGATTATTGCTATTATATTGATGTATAGTAGATATGTTTAAGAATTAATATGTAGGTAGGGTAGCGCACAATTCTTAAAACATCAATGCGTAGACAGATAGCTAGTACACCTCAAAGCGTGGACTAAAGAAATAAACATTTTTAACAATGTGTAAGGGATAAGTAAAAAGGGATTAAAAGGCAAGTACTATAATAATTAAAAAATCTATAATATCAATTAAAAATTCATAGGACTCCTTTCTAAGGTGCTAAAACTTTCCGATCTTTTTCGATCCGATGCATGTAGGTTCGACCTGACAGATCTCTATCTTCAACCAAGATTTAACATGTGTCAAGCCTGACATCCAAACAGACATCTTGGATCTTCCACTGTTGGTAAGTAAAATCTTTAAAGTTTTAAGGTCAATGTGACGAAGACTCCGGTAAGGTAAGACTGTGATTTACACTGTCTCAACAAAAAAAAAATAGGTAAGACTGTGAACAAAGTAGGTAATACGACGAATTCTGAATGGCTACAAGGATCCAAGTCAAAAACGTAAAAACGTTAAAACTCAGGTCCGACACAGGGGGCGTGAGGTAGAACAACGGCCCGGGCGCCTTTGTGGGAGCACGGAGGTCTGGACTAGGGGCGCCAAAATTTAATGTAATTTGTTTAGCTACAGATTTTTTGCCCGGGTGTCTGTGGGTCTAACGCCGGTACCTACTGGTTAATCTGTTCTACTTTCAACAAAGTCCTGTAGCCATTACTTAGCTATTCTGAATTCTTCGTATTTCTAGATGTAAGATCTTACCCTATAGGACGATCTTCGCTACATTAATATTCATGAATTTCTTAAAATTCTATTAATTATTGTCTAATTTGCGAGGGACTAACATTATTTGATTTGTTAAGTGGTATAATTAAAATAAAAGATTATTTTTAAAAATAGGAAGCTCTTTAATATGGCACTACCTTACAGTACCTACGTAATATCTAAATAAGTATGCGAAATACAATGATATTCATTGAAGGCATCGCTGGCTATCATGAGCAGAGCTAGTCTAATCGAGCTTATTCGAAATTAGTTCAGCACGTCTAAATTCTTTTCCCACCGACTAGTAATTTGGTAAAACTCTAGGTTGAGGCAACATGCATGTTTTAGGTGACTTATTTTGAAGTCTTTTCGACCTCCACTCCCCTTCGGTAACCATCCGTAGTCGGTATATCCTCTTCATTCAATTTTGTCACGTAATATTTAAAATATGAATTTTTTTAGATTTCGACTACGAGTCACTAACTATGTAACAAACATGTAACGTTACGTTACATTGTAATGAATTGCTCATACCCTGTTTTACATAGGTATTCTTTGTAGGATGTTGCCTCAATCTATAGTTTAAAAGTTTTAGCACAACTTGTCAAAATGTTAAACATGATAAAAACAATTTGAAAGAAATTTAACAGATACAGAGGAAGTAAACTAATGTAACCACAAAACATTGTCAAAGGCCTTATTAATCTAAAAACATAAGAAAAATTTCTATCACAAACTGGAAGAAAATAGCTGGTATATTATTTGTACACGATGTTTTTTCATTATTGCTCCAAAAAACTTAGTATATTTTTATAATTTTTTGAATAGGATTTAAGCACCAGTAATGTCTGGAAACCCTTTTTTGTTGATCTCTATTAGAACTAATAGCGCCAGCTACATTGTATATTCTGTGCTTAAAACTAGTACTAATCTAACTCATATGGCAGACATACATCTAAGAACAGGCACTCACACTATAGTTACACTTTTATTAAAAGGCAAATGATATTGTAATCCTGTAGCTCCTTACATAACCTAGGAAACAAAAATGTTTCTTTAGGACTTCTAATTTATTGTAAACAGTTATTTTGATTATATTTTCAAAATTTATAAAATGAAATTATAGGTAAAAAACTATAGTTTTTAGTCTTATCTAATGTATTTTAATATTTTATGGTACTTTCATAAGAAAAATACTTTCAACCAGTATTTTCTTTCATAACAAATCAATTTTAGTTGTTATCCTGCACATATAACATATCCATATTATGTCAATTCTATTATTTGTTATTAGAGTATCTTCCATAAATGCTGCAGGAATACCTTTGTTCTGAATATAATAAAAAAAAATAAGAGAGAGAGAGCAATATTACTGAGTATTTTTAAAATAAATGCAGTGGAATTCATTAATTAACTATCCACGCCATCTATCACTACTTTGAATAACATGGTACATATTTAATACTAAAAACTAATTCAGATTTTGAGATACAAAAGTTTAAAAAAAAACAAGGAATGTACTAATAACATAAAAAGGCAGTGAGCCGATGCTCATACATTAGGGCATGTGGCCCTTCAACCATACAAGTGCAGTCAGCCTGCAAGCTGACGGTGCCATCGTTTTATCTCCTTACACTATATCTTAACACAGCTATTATTGTAGATTTCGCACAAAATGTAAATTCATTGTATCACAAACTATAGGTATATATAATCTATGCTTCTCTATATGCATATATAATATGTAATATAATTGAGTATCTAAACATTAGGATATGGCAACTTAACAACAACTTATTGTCTAGTGGAATATTATCAACTAGTGTCGAGTGAAGAGCTTAATCTCTAGAACATTGTAAGCTCAAAATATGGAGCTTAGTGAAAGGAGCTCATTATATAAAGCAACATTATCTTCCATCTGATGTCGCACTGGGTTAGACAACTTCAGTATATGTAATCATTTGTAACAAATATCTTTTCCATTGTCTGCAAGATACATAATATATACTATTCAACACAACAATGGTATATGATATATCCAATTTTCTATAGTCTACAAAATATAATAGAGAGATGATGGCATCTATAGAACCATTAGTTTTGATCAGATGTAAATCAACCTCAACCATTATTCAATACAAAAGGAGTTATGCTAGTAGCAATCATATTAATCATAGCAAACTTTACAAGAAATCACAAAAGCCTGTAACATTAAACAATAAAATTACATAAAATACTCTTTAAACTACGGCAGGACGGTTTTTTCAACTGATGTGTAATATTATTGTACAGAAGCAGCAACCCTTGATATGTGTAAAACTATATTCTTTATTCTTTTGGATTCTAATTAGTTTCTTGTGGATTTTTAATAATATGGTGCTGCTAGAACTTGTGTTAAAGATGAATGATATGGGCCAATGTTAGTAACATGTTACTGTTGATATGTTCGGTGCCGCCAGTGCTGCTACGTCTGCAACCAGTGGAACATGAGACTGTGCACTGTGGGGTAGTCCAGCTCCATATTCGGAGAACTGAGGAACTCTTTTAAATTAAGGGATATATTTCCTGAAAGAGCAGCCTCCTTCAACTCGGCGGCACTGTGCGCCGAATTATCGTCGGACGCGCAGTCGGAGGAGACGGGTTCCCGCCACTTGTCGTCGTAGCTGAAGTTACAGAGCGTCGGAGGCTCGTCGCCGTCACTGAACTCCTCGTCGATGGACACCCCTCGCGACTTACTACGCGTAGGCTCGGTGTCCGCGTTGTCGCGGACGCCTTCGTGCTGTCGCCTGGCGTTCTTGAGAGCGCGATATCTTCGAGACCTCTCGCGTTGCAGTCTTCGTTTGCGCTCATCTGCCCGTTCTAATTCTTCGGGCGTTTTCTTTGTTGCATTTTTCCCAAAAAAATACCTCATAAAAGACTCATCACAGTTTCGTTTCGATAGATAACTGGCCATTAACTTGTAATAGTACTGATTATCCATTTCACTATCTTTAATTAAAGCGTTTTAAAATCAAAATACCGAAAATTAAAAGGATATTCTGGAAATTGCGAAATAAAAATAATGAGAACGCGACTGTCGCTCGCGTGACGTCATTGACATTTCAAGTTTCAACGTGCTGTCAAAGTGTCAATGATTTACGTGTGAAATTCATAGATATAGGGATCAGACTGAGCAAGCTAAAGAAAGCTGTCCAAAATAATTCGAAGCAGTATTCTTAAATGAATATCGAAACGTTAAACGATTGTTGTTATCATGGTCTTTAGATATGCAAGACCGTGGTTGTTATAGTTATGTTTATTTCTTTCTGTCATGGCATTCCAGTCTTTCTGTATATGCCAAATGTTAGAACTATGGACCATATCTATGGGTTGCGCTGACAAAAAGTTAGCGTAATTCTTTTTCTTGTAGAGCCAAGCTTTTCACTCTACTTGTCTCTACAAGGATTAAAACTGAGAAACACAACATCGCACATAACACTTTAGGCAAAATATGTAGATATGTGGCTTTAAGGATATCTTTATGATTCTGATTGGTTGGAAAATTAAATCTAGCTTCATTTTCTTTTCGGTCTATCTGTAGGGAAGATGTCTCATCAGTAACTCGCGTTTTGATATATTTACGCCTAGGTCTCAGGTAATTAATGGATACGTGAATTTATTATGTATAATTAGGTATTTAAAATGAAATATAAAATTACTTAGTATAAAAATGTTTTATTAATATTTAAAAAACTGGTATATCCGTTCTCTTGACAGCAGACAAGCCGTCGTCCCACGTGAGCAGGGCGCTGAAGGTGAGGTAGAGAGCCACTGCGGACAGCATGTGCCACAAGTCATGCGCGTCGTAGAATTGCATCACCTGGGAAAGTATTGGGTTATACCTCTATTCTATATAGTTAAATATAATAATGGAACTCGATGCAAATTTTTTTCTTTCTTCTAAACAGATTTTAATATCAGATGTGTCAACATAAGTAACTATATCATATAGAAGAGTAGAATAGAAGAGTATACATTGAAATATACCAATTTTATGTTAGAGAACATACTGTGTAAGTTTTATTCATGGGGGATGAGATTCTTTAAAATACTATACTATGGCATAAGGGGAGGGAGTGGGGATCCACCCCACTTACATGTGTGTCACGTAATGGTGGATACACAGTTGAAACATCATGAAAATACATTTTTGTCTACTACATGGGAAATATATAATAGAAGCGGAGGTTTTGGCATATAGTATTGGTGGTCACAGAGGGAGGGGAGGGGGGCCGAAAACTTAAAAAACAGGTCACGTAGTACGGCTCTTGTATGCTTATCAAGCACACATCACGCACCATGCAGTGGTGGTTCCGATGCCGCGACAGCGCAGGCGCGGAGGACCAGTCGGAGGAGCCCGAGAGGAAGAAGTAGAGCGCGGGCACCCAGGCCGCCGCCGCGCCGCCCAGCAGCGCCCACGCGTACCAGCGCAGCCGCTCGCCGTGCACCAGCTTCATGGCCAGGTAGAACACCACGTACATCAGCGCGTTGCCCAGCAGCACCTGCAGCATGTGACCCGCGAAGTCGCCGTTCTGGGTCACCAGCCTACGACGACATATCACAATTATGTTACATTTCTTTCACACATTTTTTTCTGTTTATTACATTTTTGTAACATTTCTTAATTTAGTCAGTAATAAGTATGTTTACATTTTAGAACTGTTTAGTAAAAAACAAAAGAAGAGGTTATGTTGAGTTTGTATTTTGAACTTTACCGATATAGGGCGCTTATTTTTATAAATTATACTTCGATTTTCTAATAATTCTACAATATACACCAATGTACCCATAATAAAATATCTCGAACATTGCTACTGCTAGATTCTTTTTAATGTACTTAACTTCTTACACACTTCAACAATGACGTCCTGATCTGATAGTCAGGTATCTAACGTGTTTCAGAGCACTCACCCGAAGATGGCGAGCATCCAGTTGAGCGCATTGGCTACGACCAGCATCACGAGGCGCGCGCGGTACAGCGGCCGCGACCTCTTGCGCAGATCGTTAGCCGCCGCCGCCAGGCTTTCCTTCTCTGAAAAAGGACACAAATTTTCAGACGTTGAAGAAGACAGTAAAGATCTACACAGTGGCGGATGTACTTGGTGCTGCCCTAGACCCTAATTCGTAGGCCGATTTGAATCGATATCCTCCGTTCCTATTTAAAATGCCAATTCAGCTAAAAACACAAAGATCTTCCGCCTCACTTTTACTTCTCGCGCATCAGAACAGCTATTTTTGCCGCCCTTAAAAACGTGGCAATTTAGTCCCGGGCCTCACGGCCCTTGGATTTAGCTACGACAGGGTCTACAATAGATAGATGAAAAAGACGTCACTAGAATTAAAAATTCATATTCTGAGGAGATGTACACAATATTCAAATTTTCACAATAAAATATACGCGGTTAATTACCGAGTCGGAACTGTCCCACGTAGTAGATGCGCAGCGACAGCAGCAGGAAGGTGAAGACGTGCAGCACCGTGAACACGCCCCAGAACAGCGGCCCGCCCGCCAGCACGCCCCACACCACTGCGGAGGATTATAAATGTTCCTAATAAATGGAAATGGCGCGGAAAATTCATGTTATTGAATTTTTGAGCATTATTGTTACAAAAGTTAAGCGCTTAAAAAGATACTAAAGCAGTACAGAATACTTTCAAACGCTATCAGTTTCGGAGTTGAGTTTATGAGTAAGTAGGTAGCTAGTTAGCTACTAATAATCTCGAATTATCTGCACAACAGTTTTACATCCTCACAAATAAATAAAATTGATTATAATATCAAAATAACTGTATTTTTACTACATGTATGTGAATATTAACACGATACCTGTAACAAAACATCAATTTTTAAAATGTCGGTCTGTCTGTACTTTTATACCGGCTAATCTCC